>APFE030259370.1:41930-75628 GCA_000404065.3 Pinus taeda
TTCCCTTTTCAGGTTGAAGTTCTCCCTTTTATGCGGGGTGAGACCTCCCTTTATTGGTTGAAGGTTTCCCTCTTCAAATCAATAGGAGCACTTCCTCTAGTAGAAGACTTTAGCTTCTTGCCAGTTTTGGAAGAGTTCCGGGAACTGCACTAAGTGTTCCAGTGTTGGTGGTCATCCTTAAACCACCGCCCTTTATACCAACATTTCAGAGATCACATTCAGCCTAGTGTTGCCATGCAATTTTGCACATTTTGTATTACAGCTCTCTTCTTGGACTCATACATAACCCTTCGGATTAAGGGGGGGAATGTTGGACGCCTAATCCTCAATAGGTTAGTGTGGAAGCCGAATAGACAAAAAGATTCCAAGAGACCTTAGGATGTGAAACCCATCGGTCAAACAATGTACTATAAATGTATATAAGTTGTTAATAAAAGATGTATTCTCATGTTTTATCTTTCAGATTTCTTTGCATCCCATGAGTGTTTAACAAGCTCCATCTTTGAATTCTTGAATTGTCTATCTTCAATATTGACATTCTTCACCGCCCATCTAACCATATCCTTGTATGGTAGTATCTTGGCTCTTGCTCCTATTTTGTGAAGAAAAGAGCAAGTAGCATCTCTGAATTGAGTTGTCGAGGGTAGTATTGAATTTTTTGTTGCCTTGGTAACAGTAACTTCAGGCTGCTCATTTTCAAGTCTATTGTAGATAACTTCCCACGTCATTGCTCCTCCATCAACATTGCAAACTGTATCAGAAAATATGGGCGGCACCTCTGTAACCTCATATTCTGAAACACTCTGTTGTTTGTGGTTTTTCATTACTTTTCATAAGGACATCTCTTTTGAAGCTTTCCTGAAATGAAAGAGAGATATATTAGAGTAAATAGTAGAGGGAAATTATGGCTGAAGAGCTCTTTGAAATGACTTGAATCATGGGAAGATTTGAATGCAATCTCTATATTAACTAGCCACAACCTGAAAATATTAACTTCTCTCCTCGAGCTGCTAAACAATAATTTCTCTGCCAACCCACTTGATATTTCATTAAAAACTCAATAACTTCCCACACTCTACATCTAATTTTCCGCATCGCTACTTTCAAACGTTGCAACATAGCGTTGTTCGTAGATAATGTGAATTGCGATTTCGAAACATCGCAATATTGCATTTCACAATTTTTAAGGGATAACACAGTGGCATGCCTTGTCAAATTGTGACTTGCAAAGTGCGATCACATATTCTTAGAGTGTCGCGATCAGAAAATCAAAGTGGAGACTTTATCGCATATCGCATTTTGGGATTTTCTTTAGGATGTTTATAATTATTACATGAAAACTGTGAGATGTGATCTATGATGATAAAAGTTTAAGTATGTCCATTATAAAGGTTTAAGGCAAATTTTAGAGTTAGTGCTTATTTTCAAAAGATAAAAATTTAAAATGGTCCCCATTTATATGTCAAATACTAACTATTAATCCCTATAAATGGGGGTGTCGTTACATAGTACAACAAGGCCTAAAGAGTTGTATAGGGTGGAGGCAGTATGAACCTCTGGAATCCTTGGTTTGGTCCCAAGCTCGGGGGATGGTAGCTGCATTATCGGGATACTATCAAAGGATGGTAGGAGAACTAGGGAGACTATGCTCACAAAACCAAACATCGTAAGATCAAGGTCATGATAAGAAGATTTATGGTGATCTAGTAACGATAATAATATGTGTTTATTTTAGAAGACTACGCAATAGGAAACCTTCCTACTTACAATGGGTTCTTGATGAATGGACTTTTATGCTTACAATTTGAATTTCCTTGCATACAGATAGTGAGATATAAAGTGAATATTGTTGCCTTAAAAAAATTCTGAAGCCAACCACCTGTAATGCACAGTATCAATGAACTATATATATAATATGTTAAAGAATAATTGTTGTAACAATAATTTTACATGAGATGCTACTACATCCCTTATATCTATTGCCTCTATGCATATTAGTCATCTACTTCTATGAAAGTGTTTGATGAAAAAATAATGCTCTTAAACTATATCTAGAACTGCCATTAAGGATTTTGTTCAATTCCTATAGCAATTACATAACAAATCACCATGGTTGGCTATGTATTTTTCCTAAGTTTTTCCTTATACAGTGACCGAGCTTAAGAGAATTCCTTTTTTATGGGTCTCCAGTGTCACTTTGGGGGTGAAATTTGAAGTGTATAGTATATGGGGTAAACATGTTATAGTTGTTTGGGAGGGCTATATTGTCCTCATTTTCATAGGAATTCTAGCATGGGTAAATTCGCTCAATAAATCCATATATGGTGGAGGCCATTTCCTTAATTACTTTAGCCTCCTTGAACATAGGTTATACATAGTTTGTATATGATGAAAAATTTCCCACATGTGGGGGGGGTGACTCCTTCTTGTTGAACTAGTGTAACAAGTAATGAAAACGATGAGCACTTGAGTCTAAGAAAGACTTATTGGGTTTGTGACACATTCACTACATGATTTTGAAATCCATTAACCATTACATTCACAAAAAAATTTCTTATAAATACCTTATACTCTCGTAAATACAAAATATGGTCACGTTGATAATTGTTCCTAAGAATGAGACCCTAAGGATAAGAAAGTCAATACTTAATAGTGCATACACTGCATCATAAAGTTTTTCAAATAATACATTAACCTTGGTGGGAAAATATCCTTAACATGTCAAGCTAATATAGGTATTGGATTTATTTATGTCATAACCAATTAATGAGGCCCAATGGAACTAGAAGAGTGCACAGTCAGACTACTAACTCATTGTGGTCAATATAAGATCTGCAATTTAAAATCCCTTGCATAAAGGGTAGCTCTAACTTCCTCAAATATTGGAGGACTCTTAGACTACATCTCAGATGACCTCTATTATAGGCATATGAACAACACCAAGTTATTGTAATCTTCCCACCAGTGATTTGGACTCTAGACACCGGTTCCATTTAGGGCTTACGACCATTTTCTACAACAATCCATTTTTTGAGTAACTCTTGTATATGGTTGAGGTATAGTGGCTGTAAATAAACAACTCAGATATACATGTTTAGATATATGATTTTACTAGATTTGATGTGTTCTGGGAACTTGATAACACATTTTGATTATTTGGCAAAGAACGGAGAATCCCAAGGTGTCATCAATATTGTAAATTATAATTTGGTATCTTGGTGGGGAATTATGTCTTCCCTGTGATTTGAACATGGGTATCCATATTAACTACGTCTATAATAATTCTAGTTTTATTGTGTGTTAGCATTTTTAGTTAGTTGGGCCCATAATTATGACTGGAATATTTAACCTTTTGAGATACGTATGTATAGTGAAAAATCTTGGGCAGAAATGAAATTGTCGGTTTGGGAATGTATAACAATTTTGGGCCATTTTGTATGCACCACTTTGGAAACTTCTAATTATATCTAGAAATTTGCCATGATGATTGAAGGGGTGTAATAGCTTAAAGGTTTTCCCTAACATGTGGCACCATAAGGTCACATAAATGTGAAAGTCTTGTAAATGCATGAATCCAATATCACCTCAGAGTGCTTATCATTCTAGAAGAAGTTAGACAGTAAGTCGGGTAGTATTCAGCCAGAAAAATTATCATCAAATTATTTATGATTGTTGGATTTGGTAAACCAATACCATTATAGGAATGTAGCTCTAGTGATTTTATAAACTCCATTGTTCCTGAATAAAAGTCCTATATGATGATGATGATAATGATAATGATAATGATAATGATAATGATAATGATAATGATAATGATAATGATAATGAAATAATAATAATAATAATAATAATAATAATAAAATTAGACCCCATCCTCTTGACAACACTTTGGGAGTCAGGTCTACTTAATAACCACCTCTTTTGGTTCATAAATGTAAGGGGGTGTGTTACAAAGTTGTATAAGAATCTAGGTTCCAACACTGAACCTCAGGGTGAAAAAAAAAAAAAAACAAGATTTTCCAAAGGTGACTTCTTCACTCTGCCATTCTAAATCTCGATGGGGAAAACATACTAGAATCAATTGATGCAATGTCCCATTGTAGTGAGGGATAAAGAACAAAAAAGGAGAAAAATGGGTTGTTCTAATTTCAATATTAAGTTATCAAAAGTGGTATTCTACGAAGAAATATATTTCCACCATTTTGAATGACTCTCAATATAGGATCCTTTGTTTGGGAACTCTTAAATATTTGATCACAGGGATCCCATTTGTCTCCAATGAATTTTTCTCTTCTCATCAATAATTTGTGCATCATTTCATATTTTATCCTTGTGAAATAGAGAGGACCTATTCAATTTCAAATGATTATAGGTCCACCTACCACATGCTAAGCACTCAAAGGGCAAGTGTAACAATTACTCTGCTAAAAGAGAAGCAATTGTACATTACACATCTATCAAATGTGCACCTAGTAACTATGATGCCCATTTGTGTGGAAATTTGAAGGAGATAAATTTGCAATGGGAATCACTAGCAATGATGAACTGCTATTTCCAGAAAAGGCTGCCAATACCTTCTTCAATAAATGTTAAAGATAGATCAGTAGGTAAGGACTTTTGACTGTAATAACTTTTAGAACTCATCTATTTACGAGATACCATATATTTTATCCATGGTGACCAAGAGCACATGATATTGAGCATAAATAGGTCTGTGAAAGCCCTAAATAGGTCTTGACTCCAAATTCCATGTACCCTAGGGCCCTCAATATGCCTCCTTAACTATAGTTGGGGCATTATATTTTTAACAAATTCGAAGGATTCTACTTCAACATTTCTATATTATTGAAAGCACTAGACTGGTCATATTAATAAGTAGCTAGTAGATTTCTTGCCTATTAAGTACTTTCATAGTTCACTGCTCAACATTTTCCACTCTTTCTTCTTTGGTCATCTTGTTTCAAAATGACCAATAATGAAAAACGAGATTATGTTATTGCCACTAAAAGCCAAACTAGATAAACTTGGCTCAAAAGTTCACCCAAAGAATGGTGGTTGACACCTAGAGACCACTCTTGCAAATTGTGAGCACATAACCCTTAATAAACTCAGAGGAAATGATCGTTCAAAAGTCTTCAAGCACGGGTGTTGGGCCAGACAATGATGTAGAGAAGTCTTTTTCACATGTTGTGATGTCCCGGAAATATAGAAAATTGTATGAAGCCATTCAAGTACTATGTATATTCCCATATTTTTATGTAAATGACAGTATGATATTAGATCAGCCATAGAAATTTGGTGATCTAGATCTGATGTTGGTTGTTTTCTATGCCCTGAGGGGGCCTCCATCGAGACACTGTTGAAAAATGAGAAATAACTTCCCCAATAGGAAAAAAAAAAATGTTTAAGGTGGTTGAGTGTCATTGCGACCTTGTCCATCAAGTGCCTATTACAATATCTTCTTGGACAAGTTGGCCATGGTAACTATTTTATTAGTTGAACCTAAGCGTTTCATTTAATGATTTCCAAAACAAACATGACATCAATGATAAATACATATAGGGTAAATATTGTGTATTGAATATATAAATGAGGGACAAACTTGTCTTGGTGAAGATCACTTTTCGTGCGAAGAGTGAGGGTTAGTTTTGTAACTTGTTTCCATGAATCTTTCATCTTTAGCAGATATGAAAAAATACATCAGATCCAAAATTGTCATGGCTCATGTGTGTGGCAGAGGTGGTTGTAGTGATAACAGAGCTTTGATCAAGGCTCAACAGAGGTGCAACAGTCTTATAGAGTGTTATAGATCATAGGAGTGTATAAACTAACCTTAGGAATAGTGTTCTACTTAACATAATGCTTATTTTAGTGTGTTGTTCCAGAGTTAGTTGTGTGTTTTTGCGAAGCTTTAGTCAAATGTTGTTCTAGATTTCGATTAGGCACTAACCTTAGGAACAATGTTATCTTTAGCATTGTAGCTATTTTAGTGTGATCCCTTAATTCAATTAATGATTACCATGCAACAACTAAGATTCATACCGAAGTTGTGACACAACCTTAGGATGAGTTTGTTGGAGGTTCTAGAAGCCAAGTGGTTGTGACTTATGGAAATGACCAGTATCCTAAGGCTGAATACACATCCTTGCATACCAATACTGCCTTGCTAATGAGACTTAGCACAATCTAAAACAAGGTTCCAAGGCACCTCTACTCAATTTATGACCTATGGCGGGCCTTTTGAATTTGTTCTCCAGTTGGAGGTCAGTTGGACCCTGCACATTCAGTTGAATGAAATAGAAGTAAAGCACACTATGTAGTCTTTTTTTTCCCATCCCTTGGAATAACGAATGAACTATCTGAATCATCTGGTGCAATTTTGCCTCCATAAGTTGTGAAATCGAACCTACCACATCTTATTTTCTTGAAGTATTGGCTTGAAAGGTGCAGACCCAACCATTACTCTTATCAAGTTATTTCTTATTTGGTGTTGTTGTTGATAGAGTGCACATGGTAAATTAACAAGTGTTCATTAAAAATGTGCCAAAATATATTCAAAGTTCAGTTTCCAGTTGAGTTTCCAAGGTCTAAGAAATATGTGCAATGCATGAAAATTTGATAAATATCATGGAAAAGTTGGATCTCAATTCCATATCTATCTATTTAGGCTCAGAGTGTCCAATTTTCCTTCTTACTGTGACTTGATAAACATCAATCATACCATTATACCAAGATTTAGGTTTTTTATTATTATATGATAAGTGGTCAATGTCATGAAGACTGGGAGCTTAATAATCATCATTTCAACAATTGTTGCAACGTCAATATTTATAATTCTAGCATTGCATTAGTTCTTGTGTAAGGGAGGGAACATATTCATTTAGATTCAGTGATAGTAATAGATGAATTTCCAAATTTTAGTTATAGTATATTTTTTTAAAAGTAATATAAGTCATGGCCTCAGAAAATTGCTTTTAAATTCTCACATTTGTTGTTAGGAAAAAAAAAAATTCTATGGGACCGCAAGTAACAGCCAAATAGGTTGGTTAATTCCATAAAAAGGATGGACACCAAAATGGTGATAGGATTTGTTAGGATTCATTCTTGTGGGAGAATGATGGAGGCATGCAGTACAACAAGTAAAATACACACAGGTGTAGCCAGTGCTTTGGACACCTATTGTGAAACCCAAACAGAGTTTTGATTCCTTTATTGATGTGGGGGTGGAGGTATAAGCCTCTAGATACCCTTATTCTTCATGTATATGTGAATACATCGTACATGTGTAAATGTGTATACGTTTCATCGTGTCTTATGTTTGATAAGTATATGTAGCATCGTGTTATGTGTACGTGGTATAACACCATGCGTATTGGTATATGTGTTTGTTACTTGTTTTGGCCTGTGTATTGTTTACTATTTCTGAGTGGGGGTGGGATAACCTTTGGATTCCCAATATTTTTTTCAATGAAATACTACCTGGTTTGATAGTGACTACTTGTTTTGGTAGTGTCCATAGTCGTTAATGGGCTTCCAGGTGGAGACTTGCTTCTCTAGACTCCCTTAACACTCTTAGGGTGGAGGTAGTTGGCCCCTGGATTCCCTGTGTGTGCTTGGGTGGAGAAGAAGCCTCTAGATTCCCTTGTTACTCATTTGAGGGTGGAGATGGTATGGTCTCTGAACTCCCGTGAGGGTGGAGGTATCAACCTCTTGATTCCCTTGTTTCTCATTTGAGGGTGGAGACAGTATGGCCTTTGGATTCCCTTGAGGGTGAAGGTATCAACCTCTGGATTCCCTTGTTTCTCATTTGAGGATGGAGACGGTATGGTCTCTAGACTTCCTTGAAGGTGGAGCTATCAACATCTGGATTCCCTTGTTGCTCATTTGAAGGTGGAGATAGTATGGTCTCTAGATTCCCTTGAGGGTGGAGGTATCAATATATGGATTCCCTTGTTTCTAATATGAGGGTGGAGACGGTATGGTCTCTCGGTTCCTTGAGGGTGGAGGTATAAAACTCTAGATTATCGTGTTGTTCATTTTAGGGTGGATTCGGTATGGTATCTGAATTCCCTTAAGGATGGAGGTATCAACCTCTGGATTTCCTTGTTGCTCATTTGAGGGTGGAGGTATTAACCTCTGGATTCCCTATATACATTGATTGGATACCATTGGGTAGTTGGAGGGTGGAGGTGGTTGGCCTCCGAATTCTCTATATATATTATTGGACTATTGAGTGGCTAGTGGGTAGAGGAAAGAGGTCCTCTGGATTCCCAGTTTCAGTTGGAAATTAGTGTCTCAATCCTTTCAGCAATCCCTCAGCCTCTGGATTCACATATTTCTTTGACAATCAACCCAATATGACTATTATCCAGCATGACAGTGGAGTGGGTACCTAGGTAGGAAGCCTGGAGGGTACTTAAAGCCCTGGATCAACATAACTGTTGATTTTGCACCTTGACAAGTAGTCTAGACAATGCTTGGAGCCTTGGAGCAGACACTTTGGATTGACACCTTGGTTGTGGAGGACATGTTATAGCCCAAGTGCTTTCCAGGATAGGTAGTAAACTCCATATGCATACAAAGAGAAAACCATAAAATCAAGGATAGACATGAGACTACTCATTTCATATGAACAACAATAGTGCACAAAATCCAAGGATCTCAGGAATGGGAACACACTAGCACCAATGGTGTCAACTGATTCCCATAGGCATGTGATGAGCGATTGATGGCATTAAGGCGTGGATATGCCTTGGTTTTGAAATCCCTCCATTACGGGGAAGCATGGAAAGGGGGTGACTAGGTTGTGCAACACTCCAGATAAAGGGAACGATTCAAGTTGGATTAAATATATCGAGCAACCAAACAATGCAAAAAATGGGGCCATTGGAAAAATGGCTAAAAGGTCACCGAGTGGCAGGATGAGCCACTGAGAGGTGTTTGTAATAGCCCAGGTCACATTTCCCGGTTATCATAAACATTGAAAAATAAATTTTAACTAAACAAAACAAGTTGAGTTAGGGACACAGGTTCCTAGGCTGAGATGAACATGCTATCTGAGAAAGGTGCCAAGCCAAAGGTCAAGGGACAAATGGCATGAATATCATTAGTCAACAAGAATGACTAGTGATGATTGTGCCAACCACCATAAAAATAAAAGGACAAGGGACAACTAACCAGTTTTGTGGATCCTAAAAATGTGAACTAGGCTAGGCCTAACCACCTGGTTAGAGAGCTTGAACAACATAAAAGGCTCCAAGGAGGAACGAATTCTTGGTGGAGGAAAGAATTTCAATGGAGGAACGCATTTCAACAAAGATTTCAGTGGAGGAACGAATTTTAGTGTTGGAACGAATTTCAGTGGAGGAACAAATTTTCAGTGGAGGAACAACTTTCAGTGGAGGAACAAATTTTCAATGGAGGAATGAATTTATGCAGAGATTTCAGTGGAGGAACAAATTTCAAGGGAGGAACAAATATGCCTCAAAGATATCACGAAAATGGTCGCACTCCAAAGGTTAGTTAAACTTTGTAAAAACCCCAAAAATTTATTTATGATGACTCCAAATGTTCTTCCCATTGTTCATATTGATTTTTCACAATGTATATTAGAGGTGTTATGCCTGCTATACTAAAAACTGCAACTATAAGTCACAATGACTAATTATTCTGAGGGGTATGCAATATATTATGTGTTTCAAGTAATAGGTTGCCTAACCTTCGACCTTTGTAAATGTACTTGAGTACCTATGCTATACTTGGAAATCCCTAATTGAAATTAAATTTGACATAATACTAAAATTTTTATGCACAACATAGTCCTCCAGTAGCATTGATAGTGTCTTATGTATGTCTATGAAATTTAGTCAAATAATATTTTTCGTTAGGGAAGAAGGAAAGAAGCCATGATTAATGGCTAGTCTTCCCTTGTAGGTAGAAATAAGTTAAAGTAGTTTTCTTATGACCAAATAAGGAAACAAAAGGATGAAGGAATCATTTGAAACCTTGTTTTAGTCCAATAGGGTTGGAGAATCATGATCTGGAATCCCTACTATAGAATTATTAATCAAATATTGTACCCTCTGTAATCCCAATAAAAGGGTGGAGGTACTAAGGTTTTAGTTTCAAGGTATTGTAGCTCTTTGAAGTCCCTGAAGGGTGGAGAGGATTCCTGAAACTCTTGAGCCAGTGAAGGTGGAGAAATGTTGTTTCTTGAATTCTTCAAAAATGATTGGGTATAGGAGCTTGCCTATGGCATATCAGTAAAGGACTAAAGAGATGCACAGGGTGGAGGCAGTATGAACCTCTGGAATCCCTGGTTTGGTGCCAAGCTCGAGGGTGGTAGTTGCATTATTGTCAGACTATCAAAGGATGCAAGGAAAAATAGGGACATTATGCTCACATAACCAAACATCGTAAGACCAGGGTCATGTTAAGAAGATTTACGGTGACCTAGTAACAATAATAATATGTGTTTCTTTTAGAAGACTACACAATAGGAAACTTGCCTACTTGCAGTGGGTTCTTGATTAATGGACTTTTATGCTTATAATTTGGATTTCCTTGCATACAGACAATGAGATAGCAAGTGAATATTTCCGCCTTAAAAAAATTCTGAAGCCAACCACCTGTAATGCATAGTCTCAATGAACTATACATATAATATGTTGAAGAATAACTATTATAACAAGAATTTTACATGGGGTGCTACTACATGTTTTGTATCCATAGTCTCTATGCATATTAGTCACCTAAATCTATGAAACTGGTTGATGAAAAAATAATACTCTTAAACTATATCTAGGACTACCAATAAGGACTATGTTAAATTCATGTAGCACCTACATAATAGATCACCATGGTTGGTTGTGCATTTTTCCTAAGTTTTTCCTTATACTGTGACAAAGCTTAAGAGAATGCCTTTTGTACTAGTCTCCAATGTCACTTTGGGGGTTAAATTTGAAGTGTGTAGTATTTCGGGTAAACATGTTATAGTTTTTTGGGAGGGATATATTGTCCTCACTACCCTCCCATCCTCAATTTGCAACCTTTTTTTGAGTTCTTATTACATCATTTCATAGATATTTTTGTAAACAATGCAATGCTTCTTGTGCATTTCACTTATCACATTGCGAAATGATTGGACAATGTAAAGTATCAAGGATTTTTCATCAAAGTTGGGTGCTATAAAATGAAAAAGTGAAAAGAACACATTATTTCCACAAATGGATATAGTTTTTGTCACTTTATGTGATTCATGGTCTTACATTTTGTCATTCATTGTTTTGCAAAATATTTGTATATCTTTGCAAGAAGGAGAAAAGTATTCATTGTGTGTTACAATGCTTTGGCCTATTTTCTTATAGAACAATGGTTCATAGTGCCCATTAACAGGGTTCTGATCATGAAACAATATATACAATGGGTTTTTTGTTTTATTAAAATTGAAGAGAAAATACTTTTTTTTGTGTTTTACCAGATTCCTATTGGCAAGTTCAATCGTTTGGCCAACCATCATATGCAAAATGTATCTCCCCATAGTTCTTGTTCATTTTCAATAGGAAAATTTGAATCAAGGAGACGCATCCTCCGCAAATATGTTTGACCTTCATGAATTCCATGAAGATGATATAGGAAATCAAGTGCTATCTTGTAATTATGTAATTCTTTTACTTCTATGTGGCCTTGTTCTATGCATATCAAGAAGTGGGCAATTGTGCCATTTCGCAATTCAATGGATGTATAACGAAAATGCAGAAGTACTTTAATTGCATTGAAAAGACAATTGCTCGAGGTGTATGAAAACGCTTGAAGTCTAAAAATGTTATTTGTGCTCAAGACATCGTCAATAGTCACATCATTGTTGCATTTCTTTTTCAATTAGCAACTGTCAACATCAATTATTTCAGGGATTTGTGTATCGTTGTCCAGTGGCATTTTTCGTTGAAATTGGTTAACTAAATGCAATTTCCCTATGTTTGCAAGATTGTGAAACTTGGAATAGAAAAGAGAAATTGTATTTGCAATGAAACACAACAAAAAGGACAGTACAATACAACATGAAAATAATTCTACATTTTCAATTTCACGTATTTGCAAAACACATCTGCAAAATAAAACAATGCAATTGGCATATGAATTTTTATCTATGAAACTATTAACTTATGACATATAACAAAAGCAACACAAATCTTTAAGGAAGCAGAATAACCACCAGTTTTTTTTCCCTAGTAGATTAAAGAAATTAGTTCTTATTTGCAATTTCTTATAGCATCTATAGAAAGATGCAATTCCTAGCAAATTGAAGTTTATTTATGGCATAACTTTTTGATCTTTTCTTGGTTGTCTAGTGGTGCTCTCTGTGGTATATGAAAATAACACTAAAGTTTTTTTTAAAGAAAGTTAGTCTAAATATTCATATTACTTAATGTTTACAAATATTTTTAATGGAAGTGCAACAAATGAAAACAAATCTAGAAAATATTATTATTCATGAGCTAGTGCAAACAACGTAGAACTACAATTGGAAAAAAAATATTGAAAACAATGTGGTGACCATTGGAATAAAGTTAACCAAAGTTGCATACATGTTTTTGGTATATGCTAAAAGAAAACACTAGTCAATCTACACAAAAGCAGTTTACCCAATACGAGCTCTGGTCCATAGCTTGGAGGTTTTTTTCTAACAAAGATGCATTACAAACTCAACAAATGCAATGTATTTTTTTATATGCAAACTAACAGTTAAGATAATAGTTGTATTCCGAACATCTCACATCTCACATCATATGTATAAATTGGAATAATGTTATTATAATAACAAAACATAATGTGCATTCCATAAATATAGTTCAATAGTGTAGTATATTGTACATAAACCTATGGCTAATAGTTTATATAGTTCAATAATGTAGTATATTGTACATAAACCTATGGCTAATTGTTTATATGGAACTGTAGAACTCTTTATCAATTTATATAGTAATTGCATGGGCCAACAAGTGACTAAAATGTTGCAAATTGCAGAATGTGAGGAGAACCTAAGAAAATTAAATTTAAAGCACAATGTTTTAAAGGAAAAACCCACCAACTTGAATAAGGCCAATTACAAAATGGAAATGGCTTTCATATAAAGTAGCCAAAGTGAAAAAGGCTCTTTAAAATGCTAGAATTATACTTCTTTTAAATGGATTTTGTCAATATAATTTTGACAAAATTGCTAAGGTCTTATTAGTTTGGTGCTTACATTGGAAAGAAAACCCATGAGCTTTTACATAGACATATTCCTCACAGTAGAGAGTAAACCATAAAGACAGAGAAGGGGAAAAAATGAGGAAAAAATGATGGACTAAAAAGCTAGCACCCTTTCAACTTCAAAAGCAAAGCAGACAACAAATGAATCTGTTGCAGTTTGAAAAATACAAGTTGGGATAGCCACACCTTATTGACAATGTCTTTGCACGGTACATATTCAATTACACCAAGTTTCCAAAAGTTCCTATTTTTTTAAAAACCTTTAGACTATGATGTCCTTCAGGTGTTATCAACTCATGAAAACTATCGGCAAAGTTGAAATGTTATCCGAAGTATTTGCCACAAAAAGAATTGCAATAGTCATGAATTTTTAGAAACTTGCGATTCGGTTTTCGGGCTTATGAAGTGTTAAAGCTCTAAGTAATTTCATTCAATGCATAAGATTGCATAAAATTTAATGAACATTGCAGTACAATCCAAAGCTAAAAAAAACTGATATTTGGTCATTATTATTTTTGTAACTATATTATTATGAATTTTTGTGTGTAGTATTGAATAATAAATTTTTAGTCGTATAAAATAAGTGAAAATAGGAAACTCAAAAATTATAATATTTTTTTGATTTCGCTAAAGTTACAATGTTTTGTTGATTAGTTAAAATGATACTTAGTATCTGAAAGTGGTTTGTTTTTTATTTTTCCTCTTCGTTTTTTTAATGAAGTGAAAATATGATAATGTAATTGATAGTGGTTTTTTAAATTTTGGAACTTTTACAATCTAATAATCATGCTACAGATAATGTGCTCCACACTTTGTTCTTTAAGTTCCCTTGCCCAATCATGAGTCAGGAATGGGCAATGAAACAACTTGGTGAATAGAGAAAAGTCTTGATCCCCAACTCCCTTTAAAAATTATGCCTGGACCATTAATGTTTGCTATCCCTATTAGCATGGAAGTATCCTCAACTACTTTTCCCTTGAGCTTGTGCATTAATGCCTATTATACCATTGATTTGGCTCAAATCTTTATGTTTTCATTACATGCAAACTCTAAACAAAATAAATGCAACTATTAAAGCATGAGTATAAGAGAGGTGTTGTTAAATTAAATTTCATTGGGAATTTGTACAAACAATAAATAATGCCTTGAAGAAGAAGGCCGATTGTGTAATTAATACAAAGCAAGCCAAATCAATAGAAAGCCAAATCACAGTCTCCAACCTTACAATCAAATTTATACTTCTTTGATTTAGATGCTACCTCTCTCAAAACCATGTTAATTTCTAATAGTTGTCCAAATCATACTCAATTAATATCAGTAAAATTAATCTTGCCTATATTTATAGCCTTAATCTGAGAAAAAGGGGCTAAATATAGCATATTAACATATCCTTTTTTTTATTGCAGTCAATAGGTTACATTAGAAACATACTATCAACACGGTTTGTTAGATCATGAGGTTCACAACCACGTTTTACAGAATGCAATGGCACATTAGAAAAGTTTTCAAAGTTGTTATCTCTTAGATTTAAATTTGTAACTTTACGTGAAGGATTTTGTATCTAGCTTGTGGTGGAATGTACTCCCTTGAGTACAAAACAAGCAAATCCGAGGAATTGATTTGCATTACATTGTTGTTGAAATTCATGTGGCTGGAAACATTACTTGCTTTCATACTGCGTCAGCATTGACTTGAACCACTAATGTATCACCTAAACTGAATGCTCTTGAGGAGTTGCCAAGTTTTTAGTTGGGGGAGGCTGAAATATTTCCTACGCAAACATGTTTGGAATTCCATGTCCCTAAGGGGGAAATGTTTACACACCGACAACATACCCAATGCATGCCTATCCATAGCATTCACGAATGTATTTGAACCTTGAAAATATTTTCCCCATCCCCTTGATGAATGCCAATCTCAGTGTGGCCTTTTTTGTTCTCTAATAACCCCGTGGGATTAAAAATAGTGGCCTTGTTTTAAGCAACAGAGGGATAGCACCAGTGGGCACTGTAGTGAGTAGTTGTAGCTTTGGCAACACACTACCGAAAGTCCAGCCAATTATAGAACCATGACATCCAAGCCATAGCTAAATCTATGTTGGATGGGTACAGTAAGAAAGTAGAGAGCAAGCCCTAATAAAATCCATCGAATTGAAAATTCAGCGAAGTGCACATTGAGACCCTTCATATAGTCGCATCACGATGAAAAAGCTACGCAGGAATCAAACCTTATAGTTCTAATTAGATAATGCTTATCCATCCAGCCTTACCATGACCTAGTTGTGGTAACTCTAGATTGGAAAATTAGGGATCGTCCTATCACTATGTCGTAGAAGAAACACTGACCTGGAAGCAAAAAAATTTCCCAAGACGAGCACATGAGAAGAGCATCAAGAGTTAGAAGGTAGTCAGGGTCAGGAGTAGCCCGCGGTCAAGAACATTAATGTACAAAGGAATGGCATCGACACTGACTAGGTGAGAAGTCCAACAATAGGCCTGAGAATAAAAAAATGGTGCTTGTTGATGCATAACGCCAACTCCGACTGGTGTTTGAGTTTATTTCCACCTGGCCTCTCTATGGTGGCCAAGCCTCAGCTACTACCATGTGCCCTACTAATCGGTTTCCACGTGGAGGATGTACCAACAAAGAGCATGGGCCCCGACAACATCGAAGGTCAGGGGTCACAACTAGAAATAACAAAACTAGTCGCGCTCATGGATAGGCCCAACTCTGATTGGCCTTTGAGTTGACTACTGCCACATAGTCCACTGAGTTGCTGCCACATGGAGAATGGACAATCTTTGTCACAATGCTATACTACCACGTTGAGCATTAAGCTACTGCCACGTGGAGGATGGATGGTGTATTTTAAAAAATTAAAGAAATAAACAAAACAATTAATAAAATATACTAACATTTTAAATTTAAATAGGGTCATGATGCACCCAAGTCAAGAAAAAACTTAGCCACTATGATAGACTGATATGGCTGGCCTTTAGATGATGCTGCCCTGGCCATTGAGCTACTGCACATGAGGATAATCAATGGTTTTGAAATGTATTATTTATTAAAAATTAGAAATAAATATAAAAAATATATATGGAAACAAATATATTATATAATACAATTTTTATATTAACTAATGATTTTGGAAAATTTGCAAATAAAATAATTTATTTATTTTTAAAAATGAATGGAAATTCCCCAATGGAGGTGTCAGACTATGGGATCCACTCATCATGTGAAGAATGACATTTTGCTCTTGGTTTAAGTGAGGGAGGGCAGGCTTACAACCCCTCCACCATGTGGTAGTTAATAATCCTCAACTCGTATGTGTGAAACATCCTCCATCTTTGTGCAACATATTTGTACTGTCTCGAGGGTCAATGGCATCGATACTTATCTCGTTAAGTAGCTTGGTGCACAAATTTATCTGGTCATTTTTTAGCTCTCCGAGGGATGTGAATTCCTTTGTGCTCTCATATATTCAGGTCATTTGGTTAAGGTGGTTGTCGTTTGCCTATCATTCATCCTGCGAGCTTAATTCGGTAATATTTCTTTCCTTATTTCACTCGGTAAAACTTTCCCTCTTCTTCCTAAGTATGAGGGTGTGTTGTTTGAGGTTCTGGTTGATTCTGGGTCTAGTTGCTCTAGTTATACATGGTTTCTTACCTTGGCATTATGGATGGTGGTTCTTTGGTCGTCTTTATAAGGAGTATGCTTCTTGTTTAAACGACACTTGGACTTCTTGTGGTGTTGGTTTCATTTGGGTGGCAGAATTGGTGTTGGGGTGGTGTTGGCTTTCTGGTGTAGGCATCTCTTGGTTCTTCCCTTCTTGGGCCATTGATAAAATACCTCCTTTCGATGTAGCCCTGTGTCTCTGGCATCGGTCGCGACTCTGGGAGCTGGCTTTTCTAACTACTCTTATGTTTCGTTTGAAGGTCACCCTCTGGCCTCTCCAACCAAGGGTTTGTCTGCATGCTCTAGTCTGGTTCAGTATTTTTCTAGTGGTGAATTTAATGCAGGGTGATCTATGGCGTTGAATTCCCTTTCCTTCACTATCTATTGTGTGTATTTTTGGGCCTTTGGTGGAGGGTGGCCCACTGATTGATTGTGTAGTTCATAAATATGTGTTGCTTAGTTTACTTTGGTGATCCTTGTCGTGGATTAGGGATATCCTTTTGGGTCTAGGCTTCTTCTTGGACTTTAGCATGAAGCCAAGCCCGCACTCCTCATGTGCCCCGGTTTAGGAAAAGGCATAAGTGTCGCACCTTGGGGAAGGATTAATTGTTCAAGGAGGCATTTAGGGTGGTGTAGTGAACGTGGGTGGTGGAAACAACAAATGGGGTGTTGGTTCATTGCATGGTGCTGGGCGTGGGGGTTGTGGAGCCCGTATAGGTCATAGGTCCTCAGCCGGTTATGCGGCAACAAGAGGCAATAGAATGTGAACTCAGAGTAGTCATGGTGTTGTTGGAGAATGCCAAGGGTCCGGTCATGGCCGACCCATGGCCTCACGGGAATGGAGCAACATCCAGGTTCATGTATGGTCAGTTGTTCACGCTCCTTCCAGGCGCCCCTGAAGTTCCACGACACTTCAGCCTTTGGTCTAATCTATCATTGGCTGATGGAATCTCACAATAGAGCCCGAAGGGAGGAGAATGAGGTAGTTATGGCCAAGCTGGAGCAAATCCACTACTTACAATGACATGTTCGTGAAAGAGTCGTAGTTGTCTAGTCTGGGTTAAATATGCTGACAGAGAAAGTTGAAAAGTTGGAAGCTTGGCTTGCACACTTTGAGCAACCTGTCAATTTCCTGTATCGCCCTCCTCCTCCTCTAGGAATAGGTCCAAATAATCTTGCTTCAATCACCTTTGATGACTGATTATGGTAGTCGATGTCTTTCTGGTTCTTTCTGTTTTCTGGTATGTTAGGCCTCTAAGGCTATGGACCTCTCATCTGGGCATTTTTCTTTTTGTATGTTGCATGGTTATAACATTGGTCAATAAACTTGGTCCGGTTGAGATCGCATGCATTTTTTACATCTCTATATATGATTTTTGATTAATAGAAAATATTTGACTTACAAAAAAAATTGAATGAAAGTATAAGAAAAAATAAATTAATAATAATCGATAAATTGCAATATATATAATATATATTATAATAGTATATATATATATCAACTATTATATTTTAATAATTTAAATTGAGTCGCATTCGGGACTATGCCTTGGTCAAGCAAGTTGATGTACCAACAAAGAGGACCGGCCCCAACTAGGTTAGAGGTTAGGGGTCAAACCCAAAAATAACGAAACTGAGCAATCTCATGGATAATTTTGACTCCAATTGGCCCTTTAACTGACTACTGCCACCTAGGGCACTGAACCGTTGCCATGTGGAGCATGAATGATCTTCAAACAATGCTATGTTGCCATGAGGCACACTGAATTGCTACCACGCGAATGATGGACAATGATGGTTTTGAAAATATTATTATTTTATATAAATTTACTATAATAATAATAATATATTAAAATCAGAGGTCGGCCCCAACCCCAAATAAATGTCTTGCAATTTAGTCATGGAGGTCGAGGGTCGGACCCAGAAACAATGAAACACGTCTCTGACTGGCCCTTGAGCTGAATGTTGCCACCTTGGCCACTAATCGTTGCTACGTGGAGTATGAAAGGGCTTCTTAAAGACAGACTTAATCAAACTATTATTGTTATATAATAATAATAATAATAAATATAGTAATCAAACATCTATAGTCGGTCACCTAGAATAGTTGGGTGCGCTCATGCATAGGCTCGACTCCGGTTGGCCCTTCAGATGACTACTACCACCTGGGCCATTGAGCCACTACCATGTGGGAAAATTTTATTATTTATTACAAAATTAGAAATTGGATACAAATATATATATTAAAATAACAACATTTATGTTAATAATAATTGTTGAAAAATTGCAAATAAAATAATTTATTATTTTTAAAAATGAATAAATATAAAATAATAAATAATAATATAAAATTGAATATAATATTATATAATATATATATATATATATAGTTGTGGTTAATTATGCACCCGACTCAAGCAAGTTGATGTACCAACAAAGAGAGGATTGACCTTGACTAGGTCGAAAGTTGGGGGTCGAACCCAGAAACAAAGAAGTTGAGTGCCCTGATGGATAGGACCGACTCTGACTAGCCCTTCAATTGACTACCGCTACCTAGGCCACTGGATCACTACCACATAGAGCATGAATGATCTTCAAACAATGCTAAGCTGGCACATGTGACATTGAGTCGCTACCACGCGGACGATGGATGGTGATGGTTTTGAAAATATTATTATTTTACATAAATTATTATATAATAATAAAATTATTATTATATAATAATTTAGTCGTGGAGGTCGGGAGTCAAACCCAGAAACAATGAAATTGAGTTCCCTCATGGATAGTGCTAACTCTAACTAGCCCTCTAATTGACTACTACCACTTGGGCCACTGAAATATTGCCGCGTGGCGCATGAACGGTCTTCTTACAATGTTATGCTGCCCCATAGCACACTGAGTCGCTACCAATAATCAGAGGTCGGTCCCGACCCAAAATAAATGTCCTACACAATTGGAAGCCCGACTATATTCGGCGAACAACACATTAGTAAACATAAAGAAGTCCCAACCATGGGGAACAACGCGTTACAACGGTTGAGAGTAGTCATGCACAATAAGAAGCTCCACCATAGTCTGTGAACAATGCTTTGGTGAACAGAAAGAAGTCCCGACCATGGGGAACAACACATTACAATGGATGAGAGTACTCAGTCATCTAGAGTAAAGCTAATGTCACAGACGAAGGCGACCGTAGTCACCTCCGACTTTTAGTACAGGAACAACATGTTATGAGTAGAAATTCGTACAGATATATATCGTGTGAACTTGGAATAAGACGTCCAACACAACATTCAAGGTATAGAGGCTCAGATAATAAAACCTCACACTGACGAAACTAGAAAGCCAAGGATAAGGGCCCCACACGTTATGAGTACTTAAATTGGATCCGCCTTTTGGTTCGAATAGAGTCAACTTTACCAGTTCCTGACACCATCGTCCAACCTTTAAGTTTCAACACGAATTTAATATTTTCCACCTTTGCTCCATGCCCATACGACTCTCGTATGCCCTCGTGGTACCTTCAATTTAAGTTGATCGAAGTCCGTAGGTTGTGAATTCAAGGCTTTGTCGCAAGAATTTGAAGTCTCTGTCTCGAGTTTATAATGATAAGGGAAGGAGTTTCTTATCATAAAACTTCCAACATCTTCCAATGAGAATGCATGATAATTTAAAAAGTTCTATGAATAAATGAAGATGGGACACATTTGTTTAAACGTGTAGACAATGCTCCACCCATATATCAACTGAAAGTTCACCATATTGAAAACAAATAAGCTTTTGAATTCATGAAGTATTTGCAATTTTACTAGAACTAGGCTTGGGGTTATTGTTTTTGGCCTTCACTTTTTGATAACCTCTTCAACCCTTCCCACTTTTTCGAGCTCTTGTAATATGATCGATCAACATTGAACATTATATCACTAGATCAGTGAACTAGAAAAGAAATGTATTCCCAAAAGACATGACATGACCCACTTTGGGTTCAAGGAAGAGATTACAAGGAATTCTATTAAACATTATCAGAATGGTGGAGTTATAATTGAATTCAAACATGTGTTTATGGTTAGCTTTTTTTTTAACTCTTACGTTTTTTCTAGTTCATAAAGAGAATATTGACAACCCCAATATGCAAGTGCAACTTTTTAGTGGTAGGGACATTTGCAATAGGCTAGATTAGAAAATGACAATGAATGAGCCCATTATGAATAAACACATTTCCATGCGAAATAGAGTGATGCCCAAGTATTGAGAAACAAATAATCAATAGATTCCCATCACAAAATTAGTATTGATTTGCTTTCACATATGTGAGGACTTTGGACACCACATATCTCCATAATGGTATGATATTGTCCACTTTGGGCCTAAGCCCTCATAGATTTGTTTTTGGACTTACCGCCAAAAGGCCTCATACCAATGGAGATATTTGTCCATCCTTATATACCCATGATCCTCCCCACTTCTAGTCAATGTGGGACTTTCGTCGTATACCCAACAACATAATTAGTCTTCACTCCCCCCATAGATTCCAAGACTATTGCAATTTGACTAGAACTTGGCTTGGCATTATTGTTTTTGGCCTTCACTTTTTGATAAGCTCTTCAACCCCTCCCACTTTTTCGAGCTGTTGCAATATGATCGATCAACATTGAACATTATATCACTAGATCAGTGAATTAGAAAAGAAATGTATTCACAAAAGACATGACATGACTCACTTTGGGTTCAAGGAAGAGACTACAAGGAATTCTATTAAACATTATCAGAATGGTGGAGTTATAATTGAATTCAAACATGTGTTTATGGTTAGCTTTTTTTTTTAACTCTTAAGTTTTTTCTAGTTGATAAAGAGAATATTGACAGCCCCAATATGCAGGTGCAACTTTTTAGTGGTAGGGACATTTGCAATAGGCTAGATTAGAAAATGACAATGAATGAGCCCATTATGAATAAACACATTTCCATGCGAAATAGAGTGATGCCCAAGTGTTGAGAAACAAATAATCAATAGATTCCCATCACAAAATTAGTATTGATTTGCTTTCACATAATTAGTCTTCACTTCCCCCATAGATTCCAAGACTATTGCAATAACATATATTTTTAAAGGGAATTCATAATGACATGATGAGAAACCAAACACCAAGGATTTACATAAAAGTTTGGGAAATTGGGATTAAAACTTACAACGCCAAAGCATAGCCCTAAAATATAGCCTTCGTTGAAAAATATGTAAAATAAGTGGGAAATGGCAAGGACAATGTTATCAATAGCAAACACATCATACCTTTTGTTGGTCCATGATGAGACTAAGACTAATCCATGTCAATACAATAGTTCAAACTAATTTTAATCATTCGTTATTCATGCCATCGGAGTTCAACATGAGCAACCAATTTTCAAAAGGTGTATAAATTAAATATATACTTGATCGAGTTAATAACTTATAGAGCTCTAAACAATATTTAACAATAGATCATTTCATGTCAATATATGGTTTTAGACAATCCCATTTCAAGATTGCATATGTAATAATATTTTATTAATAGAGGAAACAAATTACCCTATGCACACTCCACAAAAAATAATGCCAAAGAGCTCAATTTGCCCAACCAGTAGAAACCTTCATTCCAACCTGCATTATAATTTTATGATTTCTTTCACTAAGATCACTAGACAAAACCATATATGTTCCCCAAAATTACTAAATCACTACCATTGCTCCATTAGAAAAAATTACGAACAAACCATATATTTACAAATATAGGTTCGTCACTTTGTTGAAAGATGTTTTTATGTTTTTTTGGCTTTAAAAATCATATACAAAGAGTCAACATGAATTCCACCCTTTTACCTTTAAAAGTTACTAACAACCTCTCTAGAGTCATATGATTAGAAAAGCTAAGAAACTCAACAAAATCTCAAAAAAGAACTAGGGTCATATGATTAGAAAAGCTAAGAAACTCAACAAAATCTCAAAAAAAACTAGAGTTTTACTTGCAATTGTAAAAAAAAAACTTCAAATCTATCCACCAATAACATAATAGATAAACAAAATTCCATATACATATATATTAAAAATAATAATAAATAAAAAATTTATAGTTAACAAATTAATTAATACAATATTATTACCATAATCTTCCCAAAAAAAATTATATAAAATGAAATAACTTTATATGCCATTATAATAAAAAACCAATTTAAAACACTTCAAATTAAACCCAATAAGGCATGAATTTAATTTTAGTAATTGAAAAAAAATTCATATAATCCAAACTTATATATATTAAATAATAAGAATGTGGAATAAATTTAATTTTAAAAAACCAAATTTAAAGTTTAATTAAAATAAGATAGGTAGGGTAATCTTACCTTTATAACAATCTTAATAAGAGTCCTAACTAATGAAATAAAAATAAATATAGTCCATAAATGTAACTTAATATATGAAATGTTGTATTATTGTGATTACTTGTACTAATAATTTTTAAATTCTATATATTTAAATAAAAAACAATTTTATTAATACAAAATTATCAAAATAAGCGGTACATATGCATATTACCCATCATAAATAATTTCCATAGATAATGTGTAAAGATTATATTATACTAATTGAGCTAAGTTTATATTTATTGCCTATACAATAATTAACAATTATATATATATAGTCAAAATTGTTTTTATCACTTCCATAATTGTTATATTTTGCTAACACTAAGGGTTAGCTTAGTTGGTCGAGTCTTCGTCATTAAAGCACTTCAGCTATTGAGAGGTCATGGTTCAGTGTCTCGACACTCTTGAGGTGAGGCTTTGTGGTTGAGATGGTAGAAAGTGATCCCTTCTGGTACAAATATTTCGTGGATGTAGTGATTACTGATCTTCGGGACTGTGAACCACATAGAAAAAAATTGTTATATTTGGTCTAAAAACAAAATGGTTACAACTATAAAACATAAATTAGTAGTTTAATACACTTTTAATCTTGATTTCATGCTCTACCTTAATTCAATGATCTCATCCAGAGAGGACTCAACCATATGGATTTTCCCAATGGGAAGCCTTAAACGTTCATTTAAAAAAGTATCAATTTGTTGATTCAACTCCTTATAGACATGACTTACTATGAGGAAGTCAAATTCGGAAGTTACACATTTTATGTGTTGAGCCAAGTCCTATAGCTCTAAATTATGAACCATATGCCTTCAATGAATCTAGATTATTGGTAATAAGCATTCCTAAAAGACTTGGAGAGATCTTAAACCAAAGTCATGAGATTTTTGTAAAATAAAATTGAGTGCAATAACTTAGGTCAATTATGTGTTCCCTAGACACAATTGGCCTTGAAGGTGAAAAAAATGACTTTACGATATGAATAAAAATCCCCCTAAGCTACAAAGATAATTAGACCCATGAGACACCACATCAAAGAACCCCTGATTACATCTTTTTTCAATCAATAGTTTTCCCACTTGGTGCAACATCTTTGGAGAGCAAATCTTTTCTAATTAGTTGAAGAGTGTCATCACTTGGGAAAAAAATTGAAAGGTAGGAACTTCTACATAGGAAAATAATCTACTATTCAGGGATAACCACAATCCCCATAAGAGAAGGAATGGTATGGCATGAAAGATTTTAATTCTATGCAAATAAACCAATTTTTAAGGCATGTTGAAAGGTATTATCCTTGCCGCAAATCCCTCTAATGCATCCACCTATTAGTATCATTTCATACTTGATAAACAAAGGAACATTCGACAAATAGATGATGTGTTGATTGCTCTACATTTCTACATAGCACACAAAAGTGTGGTCCTTAGAAATTCCTTTTCTAACGAGACTCTTATTGATTGTGCTAGAAATCCATCAACCAAGGGAGTCTCCCTGATGTGAAGTCCCAATTATACCTCACGCCATTTGGATTAGGAGCCCCATCCTGAGTATCGACCTCGTTGCCATATATTCTTATAGACTTTCCTTGGCTTTAGCTATCAGTAAGAGAGATAAGTATGTACATGCCTTTGTGAAAAGCAAGTGTGCCTTGGTGAATGTTTGGTTGCAGGTGTATCAAGGTTCTTCTACTGTGGAGGGAGGAAAGGTGAGCCTCTAAGAGATAGGTAATAGTACCACACTAGTAGGGGTGCACACAAGAAAAAGAGAATCGCCTAACATCAAGCAGAATAGGCTGCATAGATGTGACGATTGTTACAACCATTACAACATATTTTCAATAAGATAAACACTAAAATAACTGAAATAATTCAACTACTTTAGTACAGGTGAAAGAAAACATGAATCATAAACATTCATAGAACAATCTTACAAATATTTGCAATCCATGCATGAAAAATTATTGGCCATCTGGCTTCAAGTATTAAGTAAAAGTCCCAAGATACATGAATACAACGAACATCACTAGCTCCAATAGTGGAGCATTGGAGCCACGACTTGCTCATCAAAAGTACTAACTTTGTCTCTTTGATGCCTTATGGGAGAAGCTAAGCTGAAAAGTCTTATGATTATACAATGAGGGTGTATATATAACAAATGGCGTGATCCTTCACCTCCCTTGTGACTCTTGGACTACCATCATGATTGTTCGACTTCTCTATGAACTTCCTACATGACTTTTCACATTACATGAGTGACTCTTGGACTTCCACTTTACATTATACTTCTACAATATTGAATTACATATTTCACAAAATGATGTGGCACATGATGACTCATGAGATGACATTGATGACATGGAAATGTCAAGCCATTCTTTGTTGTTGCTTGCTTTGTTTCTTCTAAAATATGGATCATGATCTTCTTCTTTGTCCTCCAAATGTCTTAGAGATGAGGAGTCTTTAGTGTAACTTAATCTCTAGCTATTGTCTCAATGTAATGTCCCATTGCTTCCTCTTGATTGATAAATTTGTCTTTGTAGCTAATGAAGTGTCTTCTAGCATGATTTCCTTCTCCATATCCTTCATCATCATCTTGTCTGTTATCTCAAAATCAAACCCTGGAAGGCTGCTGACCAGGAAGACTTTAAGTAACTATTTCAAACCTACTTTAGGCTGAAGATTAGCCTCCTCAACCTGAGAGGGCTCTCTCAAAAGGATTAATGATTTTTTTTTATTGTGAGTAAGATGGCTAACTCTTATAAACTAATGCAGAATTGTAAGTGGTGGAAACACAAAATAAAGGCATCTATTGGGCATATGGAGTCATAATCGTTTCAGTATAACAATGATATCAACCTTACATAGAAGTCAGGGCATTTGGAGCTCAACCATTCAGAACACACCAAAAATATATAGGACAACACAGTCTATAGATATGTGAAGGAAATTAGAGCACAGTCAGTGATTTCTAAGTAATCACAAATCTATACCACTGCAAACACTGAGTAGAGGATAATACATAACATTCTGAATAGTAAAATCTTTCTGATTCCTGAGAAGTAAAATCAAGCCTTGTATTACTAAAACAGAGTCATATACGTAAAGCCAAATATCAGAGCTTTTCTCAATAAATTTCCAACATCCAACTTGCTTGAATGGATGCTCAACTTCTCTGTTCCTCAGGAGAATGTCTAAGCCTTCAGGTTCGCTCCTCAAACATTTGCCTGACCTGTGATCCTTTCTTTTTGCAGACCTCTCCATGAAACTCCAACGGAATGATATTTTTGATGACTGGCATTGTCTCAATCTTCGATCTCTGCCTCGCTTGGTGTTGAATAAATTCAAATTGAAAGCTTGCATATTTGTTCCTCATGCAACGAATACAGTCATCATTGTGACTGTGAATACCTAGTTCTTTTTGAAACTTGCAATATGAGTGTACCAAGGTACCTAATGACTTGAATGATGGAGATAAGCGGTTAGAGATGATAGGTGAAGTGTGTAACCTGACAGTGGATGATGTAAACATAACTGATCTTGACAGATATGACAGCTAAGAAAGATTTGTTACGGATTGCACGAATCTCCGATTTCGTAGTGCAGCCAGTGTAAAATCTGGGTTTTGCGGTGCGAAATCACCTAAAGTATGTTGCACTACGAAACCACCTAAAGCATGTAACACATAATAATATTTAAACAAAGCTGACACATGGAGATTGTGCGAGTTATGAGACTAGTGATGAATGAGAATGGATAGTTGACCTTTTGAGCATACTGCCAAGACTCCTAAGACTTAGACTCTAAGGAAAACAAAAATTAAACCTTTACCTTCAAACTGATGTAAGCAATTTGGACATTGCTTCTTAAGTGATAACAGTGGCTCCACTTGGCATAGTGTGCTCCTATAGTACACTAAGAACTCGCAGGTCTAGTGCTTTATCCATTTTATGAAAAACACAAATTTTCTTGACAAGCATCCTTTTCTAGCTCCTTGGGCCTTCTCCTCAGGCTTAAGCCTTCTGTTTCAGCTTGTCATTATTTACAACAAAAGGAAAAAAAAAAAACTGATAAAACGAGTATATACAATGTTGTGAGAAACTGATATTATTTCAATCAATGATAATGCTTTAGGAACCTACCATTAACAGGTCCTCCAGCATATGGTTCTCCACCAATTTCTTGTAGAACGTAAGTGTTGTTTCCATGGAAAGCAGCTATTTGATATGGGCCCTTCCACAAATTTTCAAATTTATTGTGTTTACCTTTCTCTTCAATTCTGGCTTCCCATTTCAGCACTTTATCGTGGATCCGAAAAGTAACTTCTTTGATCTTCTTATCAAATTTTCTCTTGATTCTATTCTGACTTTGTTGGTGACTGTCATACATTTCATTTCTTTTCTCCTGTAGGGCTATC
Organism: Pinus taeda; assembly: GCA_000404065.3. Lineage (NCBI taxonomy): Eukaryota > Viridiplantae > Streptophyta > Pinopsida > Pinales > Pinaceae > Pinus > Pinus taeda. Next base: position 69,678 of record APFE030259370.1, read on the forward strand.
AGCTAATTGATTCTCCTTTGTATAGCGTTTGGTTCCTCCTCTAATCCTTGGATTAGCTTCATTACAGGTACTCCAAGTGGTGTTGGAAATATGGCTTCAGCACCATATACTAACTCATATGGCGAGGTGCCAATAGATCTCTTTGTGCAAATCCTATCAGCCCACAAAGCATATCTCAATTTCAAATGCCATGCTTTCTTGTTTTCCTGCAGAGGCTTCTTAATAATCCTTACAATGCTTTTGTTTGATGATTCAGCGAGGCCATTTCCTTGTGGATAATAAGCAGTAGAATGCCCAAGAGTAATGTGGTATTGATGACAAAAATTGATCATTTTCTTGGATTTAAAAGCTTGAGCATTGTCAGTTATAATCTTCATTGGGCAACCAAATCTATATAATATGTTATTTTCTAAGAAAGAGATAATCACTTAATCATTTGCTTGCCTTGTTGGAACCGCTTCAATCCATTTGGTAAAGTAATCGGTGGCTGTGAGAATCCAGCGATGCTAACTTGATGAAGGAGGATGAATTTCCCCTATAAAATCTAATCCCCATTGTTGGAAGGGCACTTCAACATATATAGGAACCAAAGGCAATGGCACAAGTTTCCTCTTTCCTTCAAATACTTGACATTCATGACATGTAGCTACCTTTTTATAGATATCTCTGAACATAGTTGGCCAAAAATATTCAGCCCTCAAGACCTTGTTTGCAGTAGCTTTCCAATAGTGATGTCCTCCACAATCTCCCTTATGGAATTCATCAATTACTTTATCAGCTTCTTCTTCAAGGAGACAATTTAACAATATCCCTCCTGCATCTTTCCAAAACAAATTTTGGTCATACCAAAAATATCTTAAAGACTTCAGCTTGACAAACCGGGCTTTGGACTTTGAAATATTAGCAGGGGCTTTATTATGTTGTAGAACAAATGCTACGTCCTTGTACCATTCTGAAACCAAGAGATTTTCATTTATTTGGACCAACTCCTCTTCCTTTTCAGAAATTTCTGAGATCTTTGTACTCAAGTTAATGTCAAGACAGTCCAAATTTGATTGTGTCAGCAGCTTGGCTAAGCCTTGACCCTTTACCAATTTCATGGGTTTAATATCAATGTCATACTCTAACAATTTTGCTATCCACTTGCCCCTTTTTCCATCTGGATCAACCTGTGTTAGAATATCCTTTATAACAGCATTTGGAACATAAGCAACAGTGTGAGAATGTAAAACATAGATTCTGAAATCCTTTATTGCTTTCATCAAGGCGTAAGCTTGTTTCTCCAGGATATTGTACTCCAGTTCAGCATTAGCTAATGTCTTGCTAAAGAAAGAAATAGGTTGTTCAATACCTTGATTTCCCTTTTGCAGCAAAACTCTATCAATTGTATCGCAGAAGCAAAGGTAAAAATAAGGAATTCCTTGGTAAAATCTGGGCTGATAAGTACTAGTGCTTGTGTGAGTGCCTTCTTTATCTCCTCAAAAGATTTCTTTGCTTCAGCTGTCCACTTAAATTCTACTCCCTTTTTCAACATCTTTGTTATATTCTTGACAACTTCAGCAAAGTTAGGAATGAAGCGTCTAACAAAGTTGACTTTTCCAAGAAAGGATTGAATTTCTTTCCTACTTCTTGGTAGATCTAACTTTTGAATTGCACTAACTCTATTAGGATCAATCCTAATTCCTTCTTCAGAAATGATATGACCATGAAGTTTTCCTGATGTTAAAGCAAAAATACTTTTAGTGGGATTAAGAGAAATACCAAACCTTCTACATTTCAACAAAACTCTTTCAAGGTGCTTCAAATGATCTTCTTCTCTCTTTGAAAAAACTGTGATGTCATCAAGATAAACCACCACTGATTTATCCTTTTCTTCAGCAAAAGCAATATCCATTACTCTCTGGAAAGTGGCCCCTGCATTCATGAGACCAAAAGGCATCTTGTCGTACATGAATGTTCCCCATGGCGTTGTGAAGGTTGTTTTCTCCGCGCTACGAAACTGTTGAAGCTACATAATTTAAACTCAGGAAACAACACTTACATTCTGCAAGAAATTGATGGAGAACCATATGCTGGAGGACTTGTTAATGGTAGGTTCCTAAAGAATTATCATTGATTGAAATAATATCAGTTTCTCACAACATTGTATATACTCATTTTATCATTTTTTTTTTTTTTTTTTTTTTTTTTAAATAATGACAAGCTGAAACAGAAGGCTTAAGCCCAAGGTGAAGGCCCAAGGAGTTGGAAAAGGATGATTGTCAAGCAAATCTGTGTTTGTCATAAAATGGATAAAGCACTGGACCTGCGAGTTCTTAGTGTACTACAGGAGCACACTATCCCAAGTGGAGCCACTGTTATCACTTAAGAAGCAATGTCCAAATTGTTTACATCAGTCTCATGGTAAAGGTTTAATTTTTGTTTTCCTTAGAGTCTAATTCTTAGGAGTCTTGGTAGTATGCTCAAAAGGTCAACTATCCATTCTCATTCATCACTGGTCTCATAACTCGCACAATCTCCATGTGTCAGCTTTGTTTAAAGATTATTATGTGTTACATGCTTTAGGTGGTTTCATAGCGCAACATACTTTAGGTGATTTCACAGCGCAAAACCCATATTTTACACTGGTTGCGCTACGAAATCGGAGATTCGTGCAATCCGTAACAAATCTTTCTTAGTTGTCATATCTGTCAAGATCAGTTATGTTTACATCATCCACTGTCAGGTTACACACTTCACCTATCATCTCTAACCGCTTATCTCCATCATTCGAGTCGTTAGGTACCTTGGTACGCTCATATTGCAAGTTTCAAAAAGAACCAGGTATTCACAGTCACAATGATGATTGAATTCGTTGCATGAGGAACAAATCTGCAAGCTTTCAATTTGAATTTATTCAACACCAAGCGAGGTAAAGATCGAAGATTGAGACAGTGCAAGTCATCAAAAATATCATTCCGCTGGAGTTTCATGGAGAGGTCTGCAGAAATAAAGGATCACAGGTCAGGCAGATGTTTGAGGAGTGAACCTAATGGTTTAGACATTCTCTTGAGGAATAGAGAAGATGAGCATGCATTCAAGCAAGCTGGATGTTGGAAATTTATTGAGAAAAGCTCTGATATTTGGCTTTATGTATATGACTCTATTTTAGTAATACAAGGCTTGATTTTACTTCTCAGGAATCAGAAAGATTTTACTGTTCAGAATGTTGTGTATTATCCTCTACTCAGTGTTTGCAGTGGTATAGATTTGTGATTACTTAGAAATCACTGATTGTGCTCTAATTTCCTTCACATATCTATAGACTGTGTTGTCCTATATATTTTTGGTGTGTTCTGAATGGTTGAGTTCCAAATGCCCTGACTTCTATGTAAGGTTGATATCATTGTTATACTGAAATGATTATGACTCCATAAGCCCAATAGATGCCTTTATTTTGTGTTTCCACCACTTACAATTCTGCATTAGTTTACAAGAGTTAGCCATCTTACTCACAATAAAAAAAAAATTAAAAAAAAAAAAATCATTAATCCTTTTGAGAGAGCCCTCTCAGGTTGAGGAGGCTAATCCTCAGCCTAAAGTAGGTTTGAAATAGTTAATTAAAGTCTTCTTGGTCAGCAGCTTTCCAGGGTCTGATTTTGAGATAACATTGTCATAGCATGATAGAGTACCTACATATGCAATTAACTCATTAAAGACGATATCAGTCCAATAAACCCCTAGTCTAGTATGTTGCGTGATGATCCACTGACTGAGCCGGAACCAGGTGGAAGACTAAGGAAGAGGCACAATGATTGTGCAATTGTGCAATCCAAGTACTCAAGGTGGGGGTCTAAGCCTTGAGACTGCATAATGTGCAGTTCAGGCTTGACAAAGCAAGTCAACTATGCAGTTCTGGAGTTGAAGGAGCCAAGATGAGGGATTGAGCATTGTTTTTGCTTACTGCACAGTTATGGCAGGCATAGGAGGCTAGGTGATTGTACAATTATGCAGTTCATGAGCTCAAGGTTGAGGCTTGAGCCTTGAGACTCGAAAATGATTAGTTTTGGCTGGGCAAGAGAGAGATTGTGCAGTTTTGGAGGTTAGAGGTTGAGCTTGAGCACTGTGATTGTGAAGTGTATAGTCCTGGAAGGAAGAGACTATGCACTACGCAGTTCCAAGGGAAAAGGGTGCTACTTGAGGGTTGATACTGCGCAGTGAGAAGTTCATGTTGGGAAAAATGAGGCTAAGTGGCCTAATTGGGGAGTTTTCCCAGTTGGACCAAGTGTTGGATCAGTGAGATGAAAATGAGGAAAAGAGAGACTCTGAGCATGATCACACACTTAGATCACATGATGACACAACAAGGAACACTAAGAACATATGAACAACATACCTTCCTCAATGCAACAACTTTGTGATGGCTCCTACCAAGTGCAACACAAGAGATACACTTTGCGACAAAAGTGGTGAAACTTGTGAGATAATGCTTGAAACTTTGGAAATGAGTGTGAAACATGTCTAAATGATAATAAAAACTCATTATCACAAAGATTTTCCTTTGAAACAAGCCAAAAATCCACTTTACACGATAACTGACAATTCCCTCGCCAAAAGATGACACTTTTTATATTATAAGAAAAGTGTGAACGACACTTGTGATATGTGAATGACATTGAAAGAAACATATGCCAGAGTGAAGATAACATGAAAACAACACTAAATAGAGTGAAAGCAATCAAAAGCGGCAATCAAAATCATAAAAATGGCACTAGTGAAAACAAGGGTGTGCAAAAGCGATAATCTGCAAAACTCACCAAAATAGAAGTACAAACGCAGCTAGAAGTGAGAAATTGTCAATGTCAATGAACATTGACTATCGACATGGATTGAACATAGCGTAAGAATAGTCTTGATGGACTATTCTAGGCTTATTCTAGCTTGCATGAAGGAATGCGCTCATGAATTCATTACATACAGAGCATGTGTGAGCATGTGTTTTCGAAACTTACAATCCAAATAGGATCTCAAAGACTTGGCTATGAAAATGTCAATCACAAGATCCACAATAGGCTCCAAAATTCAAGTATAGGTGAAATTTTGGAGGGTGTTTATTGCAACAATAACACTTGGCGATACACTGGTTGAACTCCAGCTTCTCTGCCTTGGTCAATTCTTTTGTGCAGGGTCTAGTTGTTGAGGGAGTATTGATTCATCATTCATATTGCATGGATTCCCCACTTACCCCATGCATAAACATAGTTCCTTTCATTCCCTTACTTGGTTAAACACAAATATAAGATCAATGACCACACAATGTTTCGAATCAAGAAAGGGAAATGAAGTTCAATAACTTTATATTTTCAGAGTATATTTTTTCATCTCTGGTGTTGCTCCACTACTAGCAGGCTTGGATAGTACCCGACATAGTCAGTTCAGGGACATAAACATTTCTCCACTGCGAGCAGGCCTGGACAGTACCGCAACAGATTTGTTTGCTTCACCTCTCTGTATAAGAATTCTTTCACTTCTTTTTCCTTTGTTTATTTATTTTATATAGGCATGTGCATCGACACTTATTTATTTCATGGGTGGAAGAGGGATCCTAACTTAATGAGAGCATAAGAGGTTGTCCCTGTTATGAAACCAGCTCAAGAAAAAGATAGAAAAGATAGATCCACGCCTTAGAATTTAGCCTCTTCGAGGGGGCAACCTCCTTTACATTACACAAATGAACAATTCTTGGATGATGCAAATGAAAAGACCTCCTTTCTATATATAGGAGTCTAAGGGGTCATACCATAATCAGAGCCGACATAACAATAATAATGTAAGGGCACAATAATAACAATAGTGGGCTTCTATGGGGCACAATAGTAACAATATGGGCACTACATGGGTACATCAATATAATAAGTGGGTTGTACTTAATAACAATAAGGGGTTACACTAGTAGTATAGGGGCCTAACAT
>APFE030259370.1:75648-90944 GCA_000404065.3 Pinus taeda
TCCTTTAAAAGTTGGAGAACTTGTTGTTGATGCTTGATGTGATCTTTCATTGCTTGAACCTTTTTCTTCTTGATATGTCCTTCTATCTCTAGAGTTTGAGGAGTGGTAATTTCTTCCAATCCTTTACAAGATATGGTCGAATTAATTTCTTGATGCTCGATGTGATCTTTCACTTCTTGAACATTTTTCTTCTTGATATGTCCTTTTATCTTGATATTTTGAGGAGTGGTAATTTCGACCAATGAATTACAAGATATGGTTGGATTCATTTCTTCTTTCTCGATGTGAGCTTTCACTTCTTGCACCATTTTCTTCTTCATATGTCCTTCTATCTTGAGAGTTTGAGGAGTGGTAATTCTTGCCAATGCATTACAAGATATGGTATGATTCATTTCTTCTTTCTCTGGGGTGGGGTCCTGGTGTATATCCTCTTCTTTTGATGTTTCTTGATCCTTTTCTTCCTCCTCTTCATATTCTATGTAAAATAATTTCTTCTCAGCACACTTATGACCTTTTGTGCATTTGCTATCACAATTGTAACAAAGACCTTTTTCTCTTTGTTCTTCCAATTGTTGTGGTGTAACCCTTGTAGGTTGTGGAAGGCTAGGAGAAACAACACTTCCATCTTTATAGTTGAGAGGGATATGCTTCCTGGTTTCCATAATTTTTATCTCCACTATGTCACAAAGCCCTTTTTCTCTTTCCAATTGTTGTGGTGTTTCTCTAAAGAAGGTGTTGCTCTTTGTATCCTCATAATGTGCTATCATTTCCTCCGTGAAAATTGACCACGTAACAAGTTTTTAACGAGAACAAAGCCCTTTATACCATAAAAATTGATCCAGTTCTAAATATGAAGATGCAATACATACCTTTGTAACAGTGGTATACCATGTAGATCAAAATATTGCTCCATCTGACGTATCCAATTTACCGGATCCTTGCCATCAAACTTCCTCATCTTGCTTTTTCTTGATTTTAGGAGCTCACTCTTGAAATGCCTGTAACTGTGTACTTTCAGATCTTTAAGCTCTAAAACTATGACCTCTAGTAGTCCTCTGTTTCCTCTTTCCAATGCCACCAGTCTGACCCCAATTGGATTCTCCAATGAAGAGTTATGCCAAATCTCCCACGGTGACCTGATTATAGACTAGTTCAGTAGAGCGAACTTGTACAACGTGCCACGAGTCACTGTTTCGACCTTTAGCTCTAAAAATATATACAATAAACTACAGTCCATCCTCTTTCTATACCTTCTTATGAAATTTCAGTCCAATGCTCAGAGAAAAAGTTATGACGATTTTCCCCAGGTCACCTGTTTGGAATGTAATTCAGGAGTCTGCAAAAAGACCAACTTCCTCAGATCATATCTCCGCACATATAGTGCAAAAATCTCTGAAATTCGGACCCAAGATTTAGCGTGATGTCTTCTCAAATGGGTTTTTTTTCAACTTTTGAAACGTCACAGAGAAAAAAAAAAAAAAAATGATAGCGAGAATTCCACGATGACCTATTTGGAGCAGCGAAACCTTAGAATCCAAAGCTCTGATACCAAATGTTATGAAACCAGCTCAAGAAAAGATAGATCAACACCTTAGAATTCAACCTCTTCGAGGGGACAACCTCCTTTACATTACATAAATGAAAAATTCTTGGATGATACAAATAAAAAGACCTCCTTTCTATATATAGGAGTCTAAGGGGTCATAACATAATCAGAGTCGACATAACAATAATAATGTAAGGGCACAATAATAACAATAGTGGGCTTCTATGGGGCACAATAGTAACAATATGGGCACTACATGGGTACATCAATATAATCAGTGGGTTGTACTAATAACAATAAGGGGTTGCACTAGTAGTATAGGGGCCTAACAGTCCCTTTAGAGAATCATGTATAAGACCTCTGATATTGATTTGCTCATTTATATTTTTCCTTTGTCCTTCTCTACTTGATTGGATCAACCTAAAAACACTAAAACATAAAGTCCTGAGTTTAGGCATGAGGTTTCCATAATAGACATGGGGATCATGGTTCGACACAAGGGTTTCCTTACACACAGGTCGTATTTTCCATCAGAACATCATCAACCAAAAGGTGTAACCAAGAAAAGGAAGAAGGACAAAGAGTTATCCAAAATTTGCAGTGTCACAAAGTCCTTTTCTATTTTTCTACATTGTCTTTCGAGCCCAAATAGGACACCCTTCATGCAAATTCTCATTAAACAAAACACAAAAGATGAAACACAACAAGGAAACAAAACTAGGAGGACAAAACAAAAGGAGGTTGACTAAAAAGATGATGCAAAACCAAAATTAGAAAACACAAGGAAAAATACATAAAATGAATGCAGGATGAATGTGAAGATACACTAATATGAAACTATGCCTACTCCTAGGCTAACCAACTAGAAGGTTGGGATCACATATAATGAAATTTCCAATGTAACCACCATAGTTGTTCTCAACCTAAAGTCACAAATATATGATCGATTAAAATTGAGCTGAAACAATGTGCAACAAAAAAGATAAGAGCTTGAAAAACTTGCACAACAAATAGAAGGTCTTTCCTAATGGCAGAAATATGTGTCAAAACCACTACTTATAACTAGTTCACATTCTTACCTTTTCGGCGAATACCATAGTTAAACAAACCTTGGAAGCTTATTGCAAACATATCTTCATCTGCATTATAATACTTAGAAAGCATGAGGTAATATCAAAACCCATTATTCTTGATGGAGTTTCCAATTCATATTTCTCCAACCATTCAACGATTGGATCATGAAACTCAGAAAAATCCTCTTGAGAATCCTGAAATATTTGAAATATGAGTTTGCAATTAAAGACCTCAGATTAGGATGAGAATCTTGTAAGGGAAAATAAATTTGATCACATTCAGAATGCTTGTCAAGATAGTGAGGGCCTGACATAACCATCAACAAAGGATGAAGTGCCTCAGTTGCTTGACAAGTATCTTAATAGTGATATAAACCATAGATATTAATTGATGTGAAACAACTGTCATCAAATATACTGGTGGGAAAATGATAAAATGAATGACAATTAATATTATGATCATATGGACCTTTTGTGGCAATATATTCTTAGATAGAAGATAAAAAAGATAGATCATGTTTAACATCTTTACAAATTCCTTGAACAGATGAATCATCTTCCTCACATGATAAATGTAACAAATGGTTTCTTTGTAACTAGTAACATACTGCACTAGCATTGTAATCATCGAAAGAAGTGGAAAAGAATTCCAATATAGCAAACCCATGAAACAAGTCTATATATAGTGAACAATGAATAATTTGATTCACACAATAACTCATGCATTCATTCGCACTCAAGAGGATTTCAGGTGCGATGAAGAACAAGATTCATGATATGATATTCACAAGGAAAACCAAGAGTTACTCATCATGAAATAAATCTGTTAGGTGTGATTCTGTCGGCCAAAGATGATCTTTGAGGTGACTAACTTCATAGTTCCATGACTTTATGATAGGTACAAATTCCAAACCTGAGTTTGATGCATGATATTTACAGGGAGATGAATCAACTAAAGAAGATTCTTGAATTTGATCAAGAGTAAAATCTTGAAAATCCAAAAGATTACATTTGAAATGCCAGACATATTTCAAGAAGGAATTTACATCGAGTGTAACCATGCAAAGTGAAGGATTTCACGAGAGAAACCATATCTAACTTAGTTCGAGGAGCTTACTAGAGTCATGAGATCATGACATAACCATCAATGAAATTTGAATTTCCTCGACTTGCTGATAAGCACTAGAAATTTTAAGGATTGTAAAATCGCATTTTGAAAATTGAACCAAATCGTGCATGGTGTGAGGATAGCTGCTACCATTGGTTTTAGTAAGACCACTACTCACTGGCTGGTAGCCATCTCTGGCATTGATTTGACCATATTTTTCAACTTGAACAAACATATTACTTAATTTGAAAGATTCTTTTGATCGTAAATATGAAGATGTATGAATTATAGAAATTTCATGAGCATGATGATTTGAAGAGTTGTCTTCCTGCAAAACAAGAGATGATGAGGAATGGAAAGAATACTCAATGATTCGATTATTTCCTTTCGTGTCATGGATAACCTCACTACCTCGTGTCAATTGGGGATTTAACTCATCGGATGGAGAACTTGAAAAGCATGAAGCATCTTCATCGTAAGTATATGTGTTGCAAACGATAGAGCACAAGGGATAGTGAGATGAAAAGGAAGTTTTGATAGGAACATCTTCTTTGACCGAATCATATTTTAGATCTAAAATGAAATATTCATGAGAAATTGAAAGATTAGTTGATGCACCTGGGTGTTTGTGATCACATACATCAACAGAGTCGTCATCATAAGAATGATTGTTGCCTAAGGCTACATATTGATTGGGATAATTGATTGCATTTGATTCATTACTAAGATTAGCGAATTGAAAATAATCCAATAATGGAAGCGCATCATCTTGACATGGAGGACTTTGAAAAGGGAAGAGAGATAAAAAATATCTTCACTTTTTCCTTCTCTACCAGTGTAATGTGATTTCCTTGTATCTTATCGCAATTTGAACCAGTAACTCGAAAATAAAGAGAGCATGAAGAGATTCTTGGTGGAGCAAATTGATCAAGAAGATCATGATACGTAGATTCATGACATGTAGATGATAGAGGATGGTAGATCTCCATTGAATAAGTAACACTTTCAATGGAACCAAGTTTAAGATTGATGTTAAAAGTGTTAATGTCATCTTGAGGAATGAAAGGATTAGCCTTCACCCTAGGCTCCATGAGGCACTCTAGGGTTTCTTTCATTAGATTTGAATCATGAAAAGTAGAAGGAGGATGAAGAGATGGATTAGGAATTTGATTTGTAGATTTCCCAAATTTATTATCATCACAACGAGGCACCGACATCAGGACTAGAAAAGGAGGAGGACAAGTAACAAAAGGAGTAGTAGTTTCCTCCTCTAAAATTCGAGGTGTCTTATGATTTACAAGAGTTGGGTAAGTAAAAACATCAAGGGGTTCATATTCACCGTGCAAAGAGATATGAACCAAATGCTTAAACTTTTGTTTAAATAAATTCTAATTCATGTCTTCTCCTAGAAGTTCATAACAAAGGTGAAGGAATCGATCAAAAAATTCCTCAATTTATTCATTAGGCTTCATTCTTAGTTGATTAATTCTTTTAAGAAAATTCTAGTAATCATACCTGTCAAATGCTTTATGAAGCTCCTTCAAAAGCTAGTTGAATGAATGGATAGAAGTAGCAGGTAATGTATGATATCATCTCTTAACATGACCTTCAAATGTGAGGGTGAGTAATATATTCATGACATCTTTGCAATGTATTCCATTAGAAAGGAAAAAATGGACAACTTGAAACATATGTTCATGAAGAGTTAATTCGCCCTCACCATCAAATTTAAATTGGGATAGGTTATGGAAAACTTATGTAGAGGTGGTAAGATTAATCTCTTTATAAAAATATCATGGGATTATGATTTGGGGAAGAGCCATTTTGGATAAGAGATTCAAACTTAGACTTGACGGGCACATCCTGTCATCTAGACCTCCTTCTAGCACCATTTTGTTGATGGTGCTGGAAATCCATTAACCAAGGGGGTTCCCCAATGTGAAGTCCTAATTAGACCTCACACCATTTGGAAAAGGAGCCCCATTTGGAGTATTAGCCCGGTTTACATATATTCTTATATATTTTCCTTGGCTTTAGTTGTCAGCAAGAGAGAGAATCATGTATGTGCATTTGCGAAAAGCAAGTAAGTGTGCGAGGTGAATGTTTGGTTGCAGGTGTATCAAGGTTTTTCTACTACGGAGGGAGGAAAGGTGAGCCTCTAATAGAGAGATAATAGTACCACACTAGTATGGGTGCACACAAGCAAAAGAGAATCACCTAACATCAAAAGAGTATCACCTAACCATTACAACACATTTTCAATAAGATAAGCACTAAAATAACTGAAATATTTCTACTTCTTTAGTACAGGTGAAAGAAAACATGAATCATAAACATTCACATAACAACCTTACAAATATTCACAATCCATGCATGAAAACGTGTTGGCCATCAGGCTTCAAGTATTAAGTAAAAGTCCCAAGATACATGAATACAATGCATATCACTAGCTCCAATAGTGGAGTATTGGAAACACAACTTGCTCCCCAAAAGTACTAACTCTATCTCTCTGATTCCTTATGGGAGAAGCCAAGGTGAAAAGTCCTCTTCTTGTACAACGAGGGTGTATATATAACAAATGGGGTGATCCTTCACCTCCCTTGTGACTCTTGGACTACCCTCATGATTTTTTGCCTTCTCTATGACTTTTTGACTTCCCACATGAATTTTCACATTACATGAATGACTCCTGGACTTCCACTTTACATTATATTTCTCCAATATTAAATTGCATATTCCAAAAAATTATGTGGCACATGATGACTCATGACATGACATGACATGGACTACATGATGACATGGCAATTTCAAGCTATTCTTTGTTTCTACTTGCTTTGTGTCTACTAAAATATGGATCATGATCTTGTTTCCTATCCTCTAAATGGATTAGAGATGAGGAGTCTTCAGTTTAACTTGATCTCCAGTTGTTGTCTCAATTTTATGTCCCTTTTCTTCCTCTTTATTGATTAGCTTGTCCTTGTAGCTAATGAAGTGTCTTCTGGCATGGTCTTTGTTGGCCCTCGTATTTTATCCAATTTTGCTTAATAAAATACACTTAATTTCCATGTTATCCATCCATTTACTATCATATACACCCCATTTTGACCAATTTATGCATATTTAGGTATATAAATTAAGTTTTTCAAATTTTAGATGTTTTTACAAAAATTGGATTTTAAGTGCATTTTTGGACAGGACCATAAATTCTCGTAATGGCTTCATTGATGTCATACTTTTAGGACACCTGGGCACGAGATGATCACATTTATAGAAATCTTCAGAACTAATATTAAATGTGTTCCTATTGGTTCGGTCAAACCGAGATTAAACAGGCCCTGTCAAAGCTGATCAAATAGGACCAGTGATTCAGGAAATCCCTAGGAAATAGGGCAATTTTAGGATTTCATGGGATTTTCTAGATTTTGAGTGATTGGATGGATGAGCTTGACCTGGATAGATAGGATAAGGATATACATAGCTTTTAGAGACATTTTAGATCAGTTTGTTTCATATTTCTCTATTAAGCCAAAACATTGAAGGCATGAGTATGTAGAATTTGTATAATTTCATATTGAGACTTCTGAATATTTTGAGTTAATTTGAGGAACCTATTCTATCTTCTTTTTGTTGTTCAATGTTGGGGATGATTGACTGAGTTTGCAGTAGCTGATAATCTCTTCAAGTGTGCAAGGCAACGGTGGAGGTTCCCCACACCAAGCTAAGTACACTTCATGGTTAATTTAGCTTAATTTTCATGAACTAGTTTTGCTCCAGATTTGTTTATTTAATTAGATGTATAATGGTTTATTATGTTTTCCAATGAATATTGGTTTACTTCTAATCTGTATATGAAGGGACAAACCAGTGTTTAAGTTAAACTCTCCTTCTATCTAATCAAATAATATAAACTAGAATTCATCTTTCTTGCTTTCAAGTGATTTTCTGAATTTCCAATTTTCTAACAATGGAATTAATGATGAATGAATTTGCAATGAAGAACAAAAATGACCTCCTTAGTTAGGAGCCTCTTATATTATTCTTTTATGCAACTTAAGCTATTGTTCATTAGTGGTTTTTGATTCCTATTCATGAATTAGTATTGTAGAAGAAGGTTAATCTGGTTCTCCTAAGTTAGGAGCCACTTCTCCTGCTTATTACATATTGACTTAAAAATTACTTAGTTGAATTTTATATTTGTAATATGCACTTCTAATTATTTTATAATTGCATTTCCTTCAGTTTCCATAACTTATCTTCTAAATCTGATTATAGTTGATATCCATATATTTTGGACATGCTTCTAAGTTCTACAAACTTGGATTGATATTTAAAATACTTGTGTTAATTTACTCAATAAATTGACCCAACAATCTCCTTCTCCATCTCCTTCATCATCATCTTTTCATAGCATGATATAGTACCTACATCTTCAATTCACTCATGACAAGACAATATCAATCCGATAAACCCCTATTCTAAGATGTTGCATGATGATCCATTTGTTGAGTCGAAACCAGGTGGCAGACTGAGGAAGATTCTCAGTTATTGCACAATTGTGCATCTCAAGCAGTCAAGGGTCAAGTTTGATCCTTGAGACTACGTAATGTACAATTCATGTTGGACTAAGAAAGTCAACTAAGCAGTTCTAGAATTGAAGGAGGCAGGCTGAGAGATTGAGCATTGTTTTTGCTTATTGTGCAGTTTTGGAAGGTAGAGGAGGCCAAGTGATTCAGCAATTGTGTAGTTATGGAAGGTAGAGGAGGTAAAGTGGTTGTGCAATTGCAAAGTTCAGGAGTTCAAGTTTGAGGCCTAAGCCTTGAGACTGCACAATTCGCAGTTCTGGCTAGGTAGGAGAGAGAGATTGTGTAGTTTTGGAGGTTAGAGGTTGAGCTTGAGCATTGTGATTGTGTAGTGCATAGTCTTGGGAGGTAGAGACTATGCATTTCACAGTGCCAAGGGACAAGGGTGTTGCTTGATGGTTGAGACTGCGCAATGCACAATTCAGGTTGGGCAGAATGAGGCTAAGTGGCCTGGTTGGGGAGTTTTCCCAGTTGGACTAAGTGTTGGATCAGTGAGATGAAGATGACCAAAATAGAGACTCTAAGCATGATCACACTTATATCAATTTATGACATGACAAGGAACAATCAGAACATATGAAAAACATACCTTCCTCAATGCAACAACTCCTACCAAGTGCAACACAAGAGATACACTTTGCGACAAAAGTGGCAACACTTGTGCAATGGTGCTTGAAAATTTAGAAATGAGTGTGAAACATGTCTACATGATAAGAACAACTCATTATCACAAATATTTCCCTTGAAACAAGCCAAAAATCCACTTTACGTGATAAGAGACAATTCCCACGCCAAAAGATGACACTTGTGATATGCGAATGAAAGTGAAAGAAACACATGCCAGAGCGAAGATAACATGAAAATGAGACTAATTAGATTGAAATAAATAAAAATAGATAGTCAAAAGCATAAATACATCATTCGCGAAAACAAGGGTACACAAAAGCGACAGTTTGCAAAACTCATTGAAATAAGGGTACAATTGCAACCAGAAGTGAGAAATTGTTAATGTCAGTGTATACTGGCTATCAACATGGATTGAATATAGTGCAAGCACTGTCTTGATGGATTGTGCTAGGATTATCCGAGCTTGTGTGAAGGAATTCACTCATGAATTCATTATGGATTGAGCATGTGTGAGTAGGTGACTTCGACACTTACAATCCAAAAAGGAGCACAAAGACTTAACAGAGCTAGAAGTGACTATGAAAATATTGATCTCAAGATCCACAATAGTCTCCCAAATTTAAGTATAGGAAAAATTTTGGAAGGTGTTTCTTGCAACGACAACACCTCCCAAGTTATCACCTTATTTTGCAAGGCCAACCACATAAAGATATTTTTCTTCTTTGTCACTTTTACCTTCCATGTCTTCTTTCGCCACAGAGTTGATGGCTCCTGAGTTGTTTTCATCAAATCTTATTATAACGTTAACTACAAAATTATGTTAAGAAAAATATATGAATGGAAGCACAACAAAGTTACACAAAGATAAGCTTATTTCTATTACATCAATTTTAGGGAAAACATCATTTTGTTCTAGATATAGACCATTTATCATAGCACTATAATTAGCTATATCAAATAAATGAAATGATACTACATACACTTCAAAAAACACCCATAAAATGAGACAAAATTTCACCTACATGTAGATTTAACCAAACTGAAAGACACCTAGTTTCTCCTTAGTGAACTAGGGTTGATTTTTATGCTTAATCAAAATTTCCAATGTGGTTGCTAATTGGGCTGCCAACTAGCCATCAAGGAATTGGTTGAAATGACACTCTTGAGTTGGTTCACAATATTATGGTGGGGACTCCCACTACTTGAGTGGTTAATTCAACCATTATGGAGTTATCGGAGCATAGAACATAAAAATTACTTTCCTCTATGGGGGATTTCAATCTTGATTGTATATGTTGAAATATTTATTAGAGTTGAGGATCGAGGGGGTAAATTCCATAATGTATGTTCCTTATAGTCCCCTAGTATAATTAGATTTCCCATATGAAGTGAGACCACTATAGAGATTCCTTGGAGAAATGCATAGGCCTCTCCTTGGCCGTCGGAGGTGTGTCTGATACTCCAAGATAAGGTTGTGTCTATTATTCCTCCATGGCAAAAAATAAACACCCTCCGCCCCCACAACGCACAACCTTCCACCCCTAGGTTTTGCTTATGATGCACCATCAAAACATAGTGCATTCGTAGCTTGAGCTTTAATCCATTAGTGAAACTCATGAGGAAGCGAGGAAATTCTCCCATGAGAAAGTGCACCTTCATAATGAGGTTAAATATTGAACTCAAAGAACCAACGTTCCTCATATAAATCCAAGTTCCACACTTCTAAGATCTAAACTGGTCGACATCATAATTGCTCTGTAAATAAGGATTTGGCTCTCTCTACTACCACCATTATTTTAGGTTATATGCCCTAAAAAATGGCCCTATTTCATGCTATCCAAACCTTCTAGCATATGAACCTAGTAAATAACTTTCGAAATGTTTTTGAAAAGTGCCTGTATACCTTTCATGCTCTAATTCGAAGAGCTGGTGAATTGTAAAGACTTTTGTACGCAAGAAAATAAGCTTTGGAAGACATAGCCCCAAACTTGTCTGGTACACTCATACTCCAAAATGAAGTGGGATGAAGACTCTTTGCATGATGCACATAAGAGACATCAAAAAGGGCCATGAATACTATGATTTTCCATATCCTTAGTAATGAGGAGATTTTTATGGGCCAAAACCCAATAAAATATGTTAGTTTTAGGGAAATCATCCTAATTATAAACATAATTCTAGGATTTGGAAATGCAAGGAGATCCTTCCAAGAATATATGGGCTTCATATCCTTTCTTTATAGAGTAGTTGGTTGAACCCTAATAGTGGGATTCCTCATCCTTGAAGTGATTTGGATCAAAATCCAAGAGTTCAATGATTAGGACACTTGAGAGGGCATTGAGGGAAGACAAGACTATCCCCAAGTGCCAACCAATCAGTCCCCTTGACTTGATCACTGTGAAATGTCTAATAGTGAGCATTTGCCTACAATATCCAACCATACTTTAAGAGGAATGAGATCTCAATTGTTCTCAATCAAAATGTTACCTATTATTTTATTTTTCCATTTATTGCTCTGCTTTCCATTCCCACTAACCCATAATAGTTTAGACTTGATAAGAAGGAGAGTTGCTAAAAGCAACCACCAAATTGGAGAGACCCATTGAGGGGATGCCACTAAATCCAAATTTTCTCCTCCTATCCCTAGAAAAAATTTTGTGGCATATAATGTATTTTCATTAATCATAACTATTTAAGATAAGCTTCCAAAGGATTTAACTCTAAAAGTGGTTTTCATAAAGGAGGGGTTTTCACTACTAATCATTCATGGCTAATGGGAGTTCTTACCATAGCCTAATTTACTAAATTATACCTTTTAGAATTGCATTTACATATTTTCCATAAAAAAATGTGTAATTCTTAGGCTATTACCTCTTTAACCCCAAATAGGGCTAGAAGAGCAGTAAATTAAATAAGGGGAAAAGCTAAAAGTATCACCTTGATAAGAACTAGGAAATTTCCAAATTTAGCCAATGAACCCCCCATTGGGAAAATTTCACTTTGAGGCATGCCAGATTTAGCTAATGAACCCCCCATTGGGAAAATTTCACTTTGAGGCCTGCTAGATTTAGCCAATGAGCCCTCCATTAGGAGTGGCTAGAGGTAGATGAGGATGACAAGATACTTGAGAGAGGATTGGACCTCTTGAAGAGGATAATGAAGGACTCAATATAGGTTTTCTTGAGTTACATTATTTGCATTCCAAGTGTAGATATCATTTCTCAGAATTGATCAGGTCCCTTGAAGCGCTCACAAAATTGTTCAAGAGATTTTTAACCTTGAGGTAATAATGACTAAAGCACCCCCAATAAGAGGAGTGTCATATGAAAGTTAGGCATGGTTTATGTTTTTTACCCCCTTCAGAATGTGAATTCCTGGAAGATAATCCATTATACTCTCATAATTGACCTGTTGAGGGATTTAGTAATTAAAATATATAATAGAGGAGACAAATGGTTGCCTTGACAAATCCCTCTTAAAGCCTTGAAAAATATTGTGGATCTCCCATTGACCAAAGGGGAGACCCATGGGATACTTATTCATGCTAATATCTAATTTAAAAATCCCCAACTAAATCCAAAGTGGAGAAGTACTACAAAGATAAATCTATGACTAACACAATCAAAGGCATTAACCATATTCAATTTCAAGATGATCCCTTTATTCTCCCACGTATTTGTTGAGATGAATTTCCTCTTGAACGAGAATAATGCTATCAACTATCTTCATTTTCCCCACAAATCCTCATTGGTTTTCTAAGATTGGTTTAGGGAGACTATGCTTCAAGTGGTTGGCTATAATTGGAGATGAATATATAAGAGACATTAAATAGGGATATTGGATGGAATCTAATGAATTTGGATTGATTTACATCTTTCAGGACCAAATCTATGAATGTCGAATTGATCCAACCTCCCATGCATGATGAGAAATGAACATATCTTATCATCCTTACCAAATAAAACTTAATGAGCTACCATCATCTTCTATAGAAATGGGTAAAAAATAGTCAAGACCCAAAGCCTTATTAATCTCAAAATAAAGAATAAATTTCCATACTTCCTCTAGAATTGGTTGAATAAGATTTTCATTTTTTTATTAAGAAATCAAATAGGGGATATGCTCCAACATTGCCTTGACATCCATATCATTCCCAATTTCTTGAACTATGTAGATGGTAGATAAATGATGATAAGAAACATCCTTTGTTTATGAATAAGTGTTGATATTCTCCCCACTCATTGTATTGATAGATTTGACATTATTACACAATCAAAAATTCTTGGATTACTTGTGAAAATTGAGAGTATTTCTATCCCCATATTTCAACCAAATCTTATTGACTTGATCCACCATCTTTCCTCTTCTACTCTCAGGGTTTCTTGCAATCTTAGGAACACTCTTGTTGGCTTGAGGGGGCCTGACCCAGGTTCAGAGTTAATTAGCCAACCAAATCCCTACATTACTAGCCCTTTCAGCATCAACCCACGGTGCGTGGACTAAAGTCTCACCCGAAGCAGTATGGGGGGATGTTGGAACCAAGTTTATGCACCCTAGAGATGTCTGAGGGGTCGATTTACCAACTGTGAATACCTTCGCACAGGTCACTTCGCACACTATCCTAAACTGCGATACCTTTGCAATCTATTATAACCGCCTTCACGCAACCCTCACCAGGGGCTAAGGTGCTTTTGTGCTGCTTATGGCAACAATCTAAGCTATTTCCCCAAATTACACTGCGTATCTTACTTATCTTCTTACAATTGTTAGCTAACTTCGCGTAAACAGATACTTAATCTTATATTCTCTTAATCAACATAATCATATAAGTTCGTGCACCATATAAACAGTGAAATTGCAATTTATACCCAATACATTCAATGCGAAAAACAAGAAAAAGATACGCAACAATGATATGAAACTTCTCTTTATTACTTCTCCAACGGTTACAGACTCGACTCACCCTACACACTCAGCTGCAGGGGTCCGCGCACTCAGCTGAAGACTACTAGGCCTCTACGCACTCAGCTGTAGAGCCTTCTCCTACTCTATGACCCAAGACTCGACTCTACACTTAGATAAGACTCAATTCTTCATCCTTCATTTTTCTTAAAAATACTTTACAACTTAGAGCCTCGCTCTATTTATACAATCCCATGGTCCGCGGACCATGGGTAGATCTCTGAAGTTGGCATTACATTACAAAAATGAGGGCGAACAAACCTATGACTTATTTACAAAAAGCAAAGTCTTTACATCGGATTTAGTCAAAATCTGGGCTTTAAGCCCCAAAACTTCCCTTAGGGGATTCCCGTGCCCAACAAGCCCCCAACACAAACATCGTGACTCGCCCTCGAGTCACTCTCTCAGTGCAGAGATCTTCGTGCAAAGACCTCCCAACTCTACCTGGACCGTTGTAAGCTTGGCATCGCACTAAGTGACTACCTGTTGTATCTTCTGGATGCGTTGTTCAGAGATCGTGGTACCTAAACTACTGCCCTAAACCTGTTTATAGTCCCGCGCCTCCTTTCAGTTGCCTGGAGCGCTAAGATTGTGCTTCGGTCAGCTAGTCAGATAGCCAGGCCACTCATGTATGGCTTCAACAGACTACCATTCACTTTTCCTAGGAAAGGTTCTCCATTTAACTTTACCAATTACATCGCACCTACGTCTGTGACGTCCTTAATAACATATGGTCCCAGCCAATGCATTCTGAATTTTCCAGGGAATTTATTAAACTTACTATCATACAGTAACACCAAACTATTCACCTTGAAGGTACACAACTTAATATGTTGATCGTGTCAAGCCTTTTCGCGCTGCTTTGTACTTGTTTGCGAAAGCCAGCCAAAAATCGTTCTTCCTCGAGCCCCTCCAACTGCGAAAGCCTCTCCTCCAGGGCTCTGCAGTCCGTCTTACTTGTGAGCGCTGCTATGCGCAGACTAGGCACGATGTATTCCATCGGCATTACTGCTTCCACTCCATAGACCAGCCGGAAAGGTGTTTGTCTCGTCAGTTTCTTGCATGTCGTCCTATAAGCCCATAATACTGCAGGTACGTGCACGTCCCAATCACTTCGTTGCGCGTTGCATACTTTGGTCAGTGCTTCGCACACCTTGTTAAATGCTTCTACGTGGATAACCTTCTATGTGATCGTTCTCTCCACACTCTGTGACTCCAACTTGAGGAGTCGTTTGTGCATTTCCCCCCAACACATTCCTATTGACCGTATCTCCCAACGCGAAGTTCATGTGCATCTGCATAGGTTGTTTTCCATACGCTTGTACCCACTTGGACAGATGCACACGCAGACCATCCCATCCATTGTATTCTTTTTTCAATCGCACTCTAGGCTTCCCAAA
>APFE030259381.1:0-12178 GCA_000404065.3 Pinus taeda
AAACATCAGAGGCCTCACTCCTACTAGATTTGTTTCATTGAAGATAGAAGTGGAAGATCCTAGCTAATAGCTTTTCATAATAATAAGACTGAAGATTTACAACCCAGGAGGCCCAAAATTGACCAAAAAACTCAAAATGTACCAAAAGCATAGATTCTCTAGCCAAATTACCTGGATCTGGGTTGACACAAGCACCATTACGTGGTCATCGAAATTCCTCATGTACATGTGCTTCCATATGTGAAATTCTTACTTTGAAAGAATCCAACCACTCTTGCAAGTATTTTTGGCCCCTTTGAGGAGAGGCTTTGTTGTCTAAGATGTGCCATTGATTATGTTAGATGTTCTGCAAAAAGCTCATGACTTCATGGTGATATTGTTTTCGATCTCTCTCTTGCTACTCCAATGTTATAGTTACCACCCGAATTTGATCCTCAAGTGAGTCAAAGGGGGGTGGGATGTCCACATGCCTAGGTGGGGACTCTCGCTACTCCTCCATAAGGACCTTCACTCTTGGAATAGAACTAAGTATGTGGTGGTCCTCTAAGTGTCTCCTCAACTCGAGGGACCAGACTGACAAATTGATAGGCCACTTATTATAATTAACTTACTGCCAACCAATGCACTCACTGTGAAGCAAGCAAAAATTGAGCCGACAAAATCCCTCCTCCCCATAATAAACAAGAAGCTAAAAAACCAGACTTGACAACTTTGGACGCTCAAAAGTCCCCAAAATAAAAGGACACCTCACCACTAGACATATGCTTTAGGGTTAAATTTTATCCCATTCAACTCCCTCCTCCATAGCAGAAGCCATAGCAACTAAGAATTAACTGAGAATCAATTCAAGTCTTTGTTGGATAGATTTTTATGGCTTAGATTCCGCTGGGTTGTGGTTACGCAAACCACAAGTTAGACGTGCTAGCCATCACAACACTCACATTATCTAGCAAAAAAAAAGAAAAAAGAAAAAGAAAAACAAACTTTCATTTTTTTTTATTGTAATTATATTAATATTTATATCACATCAATTATAATACACTGGGTGAAAGTGATATTTGTTAGTTTATATAGTGCTAATAATTTATATTTTTATATTTACAATGTAAAAAAAAGAAGTGATACAAATTATATTTAGTATTATGATAATTATATGAAAATGTTGTGTACGATTTTTTTTTAATTTTCATATTTTTTTAATGCATAATTTAGGAAACATTTTAATTTAATTAATAATAATTTTTACTTTATAAATTATCTTTATGGAAAGAAATATTTTATTTTAATATTCATATCATAATCAAGTTTTATTTAACATGACTATTTTCTTAAAATTTATCTCTTAAAATTAGCAATATTTTTTTCATCTTAACAATATAATCATATTCACATATAATTAATCCTACAAAATTTATCAATTTAATCAATTAATGACTATACGCTTTTATAATATAATATTGAATCTTTCAATTTTACAAATACCATAATTTTGACCAAACAAGTTTAACAATAACAAATTTTATTTGTTCTAGACATTTTAACTAGTAAAAATTTAATTATTATTTTTGGTAAACTTGTAAACACACACACACACATATAAACCATGTCTATGGCCTACATCTTGACTAGCTCTAGTATGCTTGAGTGGAAATCAAACTGAGAAGATTTGACTAGGTTCAAACTAGAGTCTTTCCAAATCTACAGTTGAAGCTAGTAGTAGTGAGGCTTATCATTATAATAGATACAAAAATTGGCTATGAAAGAAATAAAAACCAGGTAAGAAAAAACATTGGAAACATGAAAATTATAAACCATGGGTATTGTTCAATGTATTGATGGTGGGTTTGTGCAAGAGAGAGACCATAAAATTAAACAACTATAGCAAACATTAGGGTGGTTGAGACATGGCGGATCCCTATCATGAAACAATGTTGTCTCCATTTGCTACACTCTACCACCCATAATCTAATATAGTAGGTGGAGCTCCTCCATCCAATGTGATGATTACAGAACACACAAAGTTGTTTCCCTCTTACTTACCAAGATTGGTAGACAAAATGACATATGTGCTAGCTAAAATATGAAACCAACCCAAACCTCCCTTTAACATTCCTTCAATCATTTCAAAAACATCACCCAATTGATTAATAGCTTCCATTTCCATCGCCATTGAATGAATGCTCACGGGTGAGTAACTACCCAGCGTTCTCTCGCTTAGGGTGAATTAAATGCCATATCCAGGACCTTCTTGATCCAACAAGTGGTCAAACACCTCACTTTCGAATCCACGAGATTCTCCCAATTTGTCATCACCTTAGGAGCCATCCTCAAGGGCCTTGTATGTGTGGTAAAGAACTTCAGTGCATGGGAGTTTATATTCATTACACCGTAGATCCTTGTGAATTGTCCTATCAAAGAAAAAAATAATGAAATTACTATGAATATACATGATATATTTCATTAACATATTATTAATTATTTGTATCCTAGGTGGTTGGGAGTAGGAATGGAATCCTCTCCACCTAGGTTCAATTCTAACAAGTGACATGATGGGTGTTTACAACATCAACGAAATAAGTATGTTCCTCATATGAAAGATACAACATTGTACTTATATATATCTTTGAGGGTTAGCTCAATTGGTTGAGTCTTTGTATTTAAAGCATCGTTATTGTTGAGAAATCGTGAACTCAATTTTATTGACACCCTTATAGAAATACTTTTAAGATAATTAAAAAAATAATAAATTTTAATATAAAATAAGTGAACATTAATATTTTTAAATATTAAAATAAAAACTTTCTCCATAGAATATTGTTTTAATATTTTTATTAAATTTATTATAAAAATAAAAACATTCTCAAAACCATTATATATAGAATTATATATGATAATCTTTTTAATACAAAAACTCTAAATTTTTAAATAATGTGATTTTAATTTTTAAAAATTTCCAAACTTTGATTCATCTCTAAGTTAGATGAATTATAATAATACGTGTGATATTAAATTAAGTCAAATGAGTATTAAATTAACGTGTCAGCTTTTGGGTAAATTCTTCCGCATAAAAAGAATGATAATTATTTTAAATATGGATTAAAAAAATCTTCTGCATAAAAAAATATAATTATTTTAAGTATGGATCAGTTTAGCCAACTGTCCATGAAATCTTTATAATTTATTCAAAATTTAGAATAATGGTTTTAGTTAAAATGAAAATTGAAAATAATATTTATGAAGCCAAAAAATAAGATTATTATAATTTAATGGTTGTTAATATTTAAATAAAGTAATATAGGATTATTATTATTTGAAATTTTATTTAAATAGTTTTTAAAATGTTTTCTTTTAATATTTAATGATATAATCTTTAAATAATTGATGTTAATTATTTATTTGAAATTTAATTAATATTTAATAATTTATTGTTTTTTAATTATATTTCTTTTTATGTTTTAATAAATTAACAAGTGTTTTAAAAATAATAATATATATTATTTGTTTATCTTAATTTTATTTTATAATTGTAAATGTTTTGTTAAAATGAACAAAAAATATTAAATTAATATAATACAACCATTCAAGTATTAAGAAGGATTTAATTTTTTGAGATGAAAACTTTTTTTTTGGAGTGAAAAGAGATTTGATTTCTCTCCACTCAAAAAATGATGATAATTATTTTAAGTATGGATCAATTTAGCCAACCGTCCATGAAAACTTTATAATTTATTCAAAATTTAAAATAGTGGTTTTAGTTAAAATGAAAACTGAAAATAATATTTATGAAGCTGAAAAAGTAAGATTATTATAATTTAATGGTTTTTAATATTTAAATAAAATAATATAGGATTATTATTATTGAAATTTAATTTAAATAGTTTTAAAATGTTTTTTTTTTTAATATTTAATGAATAAGATTTTTTAAATATCGATCTAATTTTATTTTGAAGATTTTTAATTAAATATAATATTAATGTTTTTTTTAATTATATGTATTACATTATTGTTTATAAATAAGATAATATATTATTAATTTGTTTTTATCTTAATTTATTTTATAATTGTAAAATGTTTGATAAAATGAAAAAAATATTAAATTAATATAATCAACCACATTCAAGTATTAAGAAGGATTTAATTTTTTGAGATGATTTTTTTTTTGGAGTACATTCAAGTACTAAGAAGGATTTAATTTTTTGAGATGAAAACTTCTTTTGGAGTGAAAGGAGATTCGATTTCTCTTCACTCTTCAGAGTTCATGAATTAAAACGGATCTAGCCTAGTCTAATTTCACCCTTTAAATATGCTATGTTCCTCATGACCATGGCTTTTCAAGACCATTCGTAACTTTTGTTTTAATTATAGGTTTATTTTTATTTTCATTCTTTATTTTATTTTGATTATAAAATGTTTACATTACATTAATCTTTTTATTATAACATATTTACTTTTATTTTTCTATTTTTATTTTCATTTTTTATTTTATTTTGACTATAAAATGTTTACATTACATTAATCTTTTTATTATAACATATTTACCATACTAAGTTAGAGAGCACCTGTAGAATTGAGACTTCTGTGATCTATCATAGTTATAAGAAGAGCTTCGGCATAATATCTTTGGTGTTTTGTAGTTTTCTCTCAGCGTCATTACTATTAGGGTATCTATATTATGATGTATACTTATATTTAGGTTAATGTCATTTTATTGTGTTTTGTGATTTCTTCTTTTGAGTGAGTCATTTTCAGCTCCTTTATCTAGCAGCTATAAGTATGGCCTTTCTTAATATTATTTTCTTTTTTCTTTTTTAAAAATAATATATATATATACTATTCAATTTGCAAATCTAAACTCTTTTGAATAGTATTAATAAGTGACAAATTTAATAATGTTTATAAGCATAAATATGATTTAATATTTAGTAAATTAGTAAAGTTTTTACATAAATTAACATACCTTTAATAAATAATTCTTAGATAGATTTAGTTATTAATTCAATAATTAAATACCTATTGTTTTTAATTACCTTTGAAATTATTTATTTTTTGGAACAAGAATATACGATATAGTTATATAACCAAAGTACTTTCTTTTAAAGAAAATCTCCCAATCATATAATAAACTTATTATAACCATTAGTAAGATTTTATTAATAGCCTATTGTTATTTAAATAAATTACTTCTCTTTATAACTAATTTTTTCTATTTTCTAGAAATAGATTATTATATTAAAAAAAAATTAATATTATAGTAATACTAAGAACTAATTTATAACAACCATTATTACTATTTGTTTAATAACCTGATGTTATTTAATTAATAAATTACATACGATCTAGACATTGTACCTAATTTTACTAATTTCTAAAAATCAAATAATAAATTTATTATAACCATTTAACATTTTATTGTCACTTAGTTAATAAATTACTACTCCTTATATCTAATTTTGACTATTTTCTAGAAATAGATTATTAATAATTTTTTATATTATAGTTATACTAATAGCTAATTTATAATAAGCAGTAATATCAATTGATTAATAACCTAATGTTATTTAATTAATAAATTCTAGTTATTGTACCTATTTTTACTAAATTCTAGATATAGAATTAACAATATTATGAATAAAATATTAAATTTGTTAATATAGTTGGGCTGGGTCCTAGGGTCAAATATAGCCGTTATATATCTGCACAGTCTATTTAACTTGCTAGTCCAGATCTGTTTCTTCAACTTGTCCTGACTATGAACCACACTAGTTGGTTCGAAACGCGTCGACAAAGATATCTTTTATGTGATTTATGCCGAAACTCTTCTTATAACTATGACAGATCACAGACGTCTCAATTCTACAATGATATAAGTTCTTTTTAATGCAAGGGGAAAGGTTCGGTGAGTTTATTTCCAAAGGAACAAGTAGACAGTGGCTATTATATTCAAAATTAACTCGTAAAACATAGGAAATATTCACAAACACAAACTGATTGTATTCATTGTTGAAAAATAAAATTTTAAGTTATACAAGGGTTGGTAAAGAGGTATTTTTGATCGTTGTCAATCATACTGACAACCGTAACTTGCAATTATTTGGGTTCAACAGTTGTTTTGGATCACCATCGTCTACGTGCTAGGGTTTCTATCACACTGTGTAGGTTTTGGAGGGGCGGTTGATGGTAACTGATCCTACCGTCGGCTCCCTACCGGCATCATCATTCTTCCCTTCCCTCATTGCAACTCTGCAACTTCCACGCCAAGGGTTTTTTAACTCCAGTCCTGTCAATTCCTCACATGTGATTTAAATTTTACAACTATCCTTAAAACGGAGTCCATGCATTTTTTTTCCTTTTTGTATTTCTTACAAAGGTTTGATATGGTTGTCGTGGTTGTCAGGTGATATGGAAGGTGATTGAGTTCAGCTCTCGGACATTCCTACTTCGGTATGCAACATAGTCCTCACCTTTCCAGGTAATATGCTTTCCTTTAACATTCTTTCGTACTTTCCCAAATGTTGCATAGTCCTCATCTTTCCAGGTAATATGCTTCCCTTTCACATTCTTTGGTGCTTTTCCCAAATTTATTTGCAATATTGTCCCTTGTTTTTACAATCCTAAATCTTCCTTTGGTGTCAGGAGCTCATCCTGGGCTTTGCAGTTCTCTCAACACGATTTCTAAGGTATAAATTATTTTATCGTCGTTAGGGTTTCAAGGCCCCCTTCCCTTCACGGGTTTGGTTGTTACAGGTTATAATATACTAAGTTTGTCGTGACGTTGTTTATGATTCACTTGATTATTATGAATCTCATATTTTCTTTGTTTTTCTTACAGGTGAGAGATTGGGTCTATTGTTTTGAAGTTTCTTCATCGAAGTTCGAATTCAGGTTTCATTTCAGTGACTCCTTTTGGAACTCTCTCTTGTTCCAAGTTTCTGGGTTTCTTACCCTATTACTTTGGTAGTCTCAAATGCTTAAAGCTATGAATTAGGGTTTGAGCTTTATATATATATGTATTCCTATTTTAAGATTAGTGATTTAATAGCTCCTGATTCCAAAAGACTCGCGAATCTCCTTAAAAGGATTTTGACCATTTTTCTTAAAAGAAGGATAAGGGTACCTTCCGTAAATGGATTTCTCCAATTTATTTCATATGTAAAAGGGTTTTCCCTCTCGGCATAACTTTGCAGTATATGTTAATGTCTTTGTTATATGGTTTTGATATGTCAATTGAAAACTGTTTTTAATGGATTATTTTAGTGAATGATAATTGACCATTCCTTGCGTAACATCCAGTTCTGAAATTGAGGTTGTTTTCACATGCCACGGCTGAATATTAACTTAATTTCTTGTTAGCTAAACGTCGGTTATATGGTGCCAATTACAGATTAATTTCGCTATTCTCTTGATACACCAACCTTTTATATGTGTGTATATATTATTTTTCAAGTTTTCATTGTTTATTTGTTCACTATTAAGTTTCAGTTATTGATTTTGTACCCACAATTAATTCATATGGGGTGAATTTGTAATGCTTGTTAGTGCTTTTAATATTTGTGATTAGTGTTTTATGCCTATACTAACATCTTTGTTGTTGGGAATTTTTGTGGTAAAATTCCAAAAACAAAAGATGAATAGAGAACGAGGTTTTGTTTTTGAGTACAGGATCTTTAACACAGCGGAAATTTAAAATTTATTTGCAGTTGACAGATTTTTCACACACCAAAGATTTCTATTCATTAATAAAAAAAATTGTTGTTACAAATTATGATCTTCCTCTCTCACAGAGGGATTTACAAAAGATTCATACTGTTGTGTATACACTTCATATTCAACAAAAGAAAAATTACATTCATGCTACTGCATGCTCCCCTTTGTACTTCGCACTGTTGTGCCTATTTCTCACACCATTACATACACAGAACAACATGACATTACAATACATATGTCTTACTTGTGTCATAAAACCAAAAACTACACCCGTGGATAAAAAACTAATAAAATTAAAAAATTTACCAAAACTTACCAACCCACAGTAAATTTCATTTACTGTTTTATTGACAAAAATGGCAGTCAAAAATGAAACTTTTACCCCATGTCAATTTCATATTGCAGCCCTGTACTTCAACCATTTAATTATGCAATTTGCAATTTGTGATTTGTGATTTGATCGCATCACGAAATCGCATTCGACAGAGGAATAAAAATGAAGCATTAACATATGGTGTGATTTGCGATTTGTAATCAAATCGCATTGCAACATTGCAATCAGAAGAATTCAAATGAACAGATTGAGGCTCCAGGCATGCATGCGATTTGCGATCTGCGATATCGCAAATATTGTATCGCAGACAACACGGGCACACAGCGAAGGGTGACAAGCGAAAGTGCGATATGCAATGGGATCACATCGCAAGAAACTCCAATGGCTGTTTTCAGGAATAAACTTGGTCGTTATTCAACTGTCAGCTTCCGGCAACGCTGCAATTGAAATTACCATTCTAACGCTCCCCTTTAATTTCAACTACTGGGTTATTAGTCATACCCAGACGTTTTCTTAAAAGCTCAAAATTTTTCTATCCCAAAGGCTTGGTCAAAATGTCTGCAACCTGTTCTTGAGTGCTGCAATGTCATAAAACGATTTCTCCATTGTTCACCAATTCTCTGATGTAATGGAACCTTGTATCAATGTGTTTATGAAACACAGAATTCTTGGACAGGGCAATAGCTGAGCTATTGTAACAAAAAATCACTATTGCTTTTGCCTGCTCTTGGCTTAAGCTCCTTAGCATTCTTCTCATCCAAACTGCTTGACACGCTGTTGCTGTAGCTGCCGCGTATTCTGCTTCTGCTGTAGACAACGCCACAATGGGTTGTTTCTTAGAATCTCATGAAATTGCTCCTGAACCCATGTGAAAGAGATAACCAGATGTGCTTTTCCGATCATCCACACTTCCAGCCCAATCGCTATTGGTGTCGCCAACTAAATCTCAACTTTCCGAAAAAGTATATAAAATGCCAAACCTTTTAGTACCTTTGACATACCTCAGAATTCTTTTTGTTGCATGCAAATGTGCTTCTTTTGGCTTCTCCATGAATCTAGAAATTAAACTAACAGCGTGGATAATGTCCGGCCTAGTTCCAGTTAAGTACATAAGGCAGCCAGCTATGCTTTTGTACAACTTTGGATCTAAATCATTGCTGTTGTCTTCTTTGTTGAGTTTTAATCCCATTATTATGGGAGTGATTGCTGCCTTGTTGTCCTGCATGTTAAATCTACCCAACACTTCATTTGCATATTTTTCCTGCGAAATAAAAATTCCATTTTCATTTTGATTTACTTCTATTCCTAAGAAGTATCTCAGCAAACCCATGTCATTCATCTCAAATTCTTCTTTCATGACTGATTTGAAATTTTCAATGAGGTAGTCATCATTACCTGTAAAAATAACATCATCAACATACAACACAACAATTCAAATTTTACCATCATTTTCTTTGATGTAGAGGGTGGGTTCTCCCTCACACTTTTCAAATTCTTTTTCCAGTAGATAGGAATCTATCCTGCTATACCATGCTCTTGGTGCTTGCTTCAGCCCATAAAGAGCCTTGTTCAATTTGCAAACTTTATGCTCTTGGCCTTCAACTTCATAACCTGGAGGTTGTTCAACATAAACCTCTTCTTTTAACACTCCATTCAGGAACATAGATTTAACATCCATCTGATAAATCTTCCATTTTTGTTGTGCCGCAATAGACAACACTGTTCTCACTGTTTCCATCCTCGCTACTAGTGCAAAAGTCTCCTCATAATCTTTCCCATACTGCTGCTTGTATCCCTTGACAACTAGTCTTGCCTTGTGTCTTTCTATCTTGCCTTCAGCATTACTTTTGGTCTTGTAGACCCATTTAACTCCAATGACTTCCTTACCTTTTGGTAGCTCAACCAAATCCCATGTCTTGTTTCTTTCTATGGCATTGATCTGCTCATCCATGGATTTTATCCATTTCCTATCTTTAAATGCATCTTCGAAATGAACAGGGTCATCAACATGACAATACAAAGAAAACAAGGAATTCATTCCTTCATCATAAATGTCACCTAAACTTCTGAACTTCTTACCTCTTTCGTTCGGTGTGCAAGTGCTTGAAGATGCACTTGAATTTCCTCCTTGTGGTGTGCTTGGAGAAGCATTTCTTCTCAAAGGTGTCTCTTGTTGCCCTTGTGTTGGCGTTGTTGTTTGGGGATGCATTTCAGCCATCTCATCATCATCTTCATCATGAGACAAACAATTCTTAACATTTAATGTTTTCTCTATGCTTCCATCCCAAGCTTCCTCCTCAATGAATTGAACATCTCTGCTCACAAAAAACTTTTTGGTAGATGGGATATGCAGCCTGTAAGCTTTGGATTCCTCACTATATCCAATGAAAATACATTTCTCCCCTTTGCTGTCCAACTTCCTCCTTAGCTGATCTGGAATGTGTGCATAAGCCACACATCCAAAAGCTTTCATGTGGATGACTCTTTGTTTTCTCCCACTCCATGCTTCTTCCAGCACTTTGTTCATCACTACTTTTGTAGGACACCTATTCAAAATATATGCTGCACAGTTTATAGCTTCAGCCCAATAATCATTTGGCAAATGCTTTGCCTTTAACATACTACTCGCCATATCCATGATTGTCCTATTCTTTCTTTCAGCAACACCATTTTGTTGTGGGGTGTACCTAGCTGTAAATTGCTTATGGATTCCATTTTCTCTACAAAACCGTAGGAATTCCTTGGAGATATACTCACCTCCTCTGTCAGTTCTCAAAACTTTGATGCGCATCACACTTTGATTTTCCACAAGTGCTTTGAAATTGCGAAATTTTTCAAACACTTCACTTTTGTTCTTCAGGAAATAAAACCAAGTTTTTCTAGTAAAATCATCAATGGATGTTAGAAAATATTGGTTGCCTACAAGTGATCGAGTTTGCATCAGTGCACATAAATCTGAGTGGAAAATTTCTAAGGGTGCTTTTGCCCTTATGCTTTTCCCTGATGGAAAACTTTCTCTATGTTGTTTTCCCAATATACAACCTTCACAAAGGTTGTCCGGTTTCTCTATTAATGGTAATCCTCTTACTATTCCTTTTATGCTCAGCGAGTTTAGACCTCCAAAGTTGAGATGTCCAAATCTCAAATGCCACAACCAATTTTCATCCTTTGGTATTCTTTGGAAAGCCTCTCGGGTAACTGCTGCAATTACTTCTTTGTTCTTCAAATCTGCCCTTATTCTGAAAGGGTACATCCTATTCCTCGTCATCTTCACTTCAGCAATACATCGTTTGCTAGGTGCTCTATCCATGATGGTGCATACATCATTCACAAAGAAAACATTGTACCCCTTTTGAACAAGTTGCCCAATGCTTAAGAGGTTACATTTCATTCCAGGAACATAATACACATATGCTATGGTTTTCTTTTCACCTTTCTTTGTAAATATTTTAACTTCTCATTTTCCCATAACAGAAATTTTACTATCAGCCACAAGTTTGACTTGTGACTTCACACTCTGATCTAAAACAGAAAACAGATCTATGTTTCCTGTCATATGGTTGCTGCAACCAGAATCTAGAAACCATATATCTTCACTATTTGTTTCAGCCATGTTACAAGCTAACAATACATTATCTTGGTTGATATTTTCTCTAGTGATATTTGCACTAGATCTATTGTTCATATCATGTTGTTTCTTCCTACATTCACCGCCATAGTGCCCATATTTTTTACAATAATAACATTGGACATTGGATTTTTCATACCTTTGTCCTTGAGCATGATATTTTCCACTTTGTTGGCTGCTGCCTTGGCCTTGGTTCTGATTTGGATTGTTGCCTCTTCCTTGAGCATTTGCTGAACTGTTTCTTCCACCTCTATTCTGGCTTTTGCCTCTTCCTCTCTTGTTTCCTTTGCCTTGACCTCTTCCTCTTCCAAAGGACATCTGGGTCTTGAAGGCTTGCTCTAGAGATGAGTTCTCATTTCTACTCAACCTTTGCTCATGTGTTACCAGTGATGCATGAAGTTCATCAACTGAAAAGTTTGAGAGATCCTTTGTCTCTTCTATGGTGGTGACAATCACATCAAACTTTGAGGGTAGGACTCTCAATAGTTTCTCCACAATCCTCCTTTCTTCAA
>APFE030259389.1:9280-28530 GCA_000404065.3 Pinus taeda
ACAAAATGGGATGCAAAGGTGGATGCAACATATGGTTCAACATAGGATGCAAATTTAGATGCTCAAAAGGATGCAAAATTGGATGCAAGAAATGGTGTTAAAAATGATGCTAAATTGGACGAAACAAATGATGCAAAATTAAATGCAAAATATGGTGCAAAATAGGATGCAAAAAAGGGAGATAAATAAAACGCAAAAGTGGATACAAAAAATTGTGCAAAAATGCATGCAAAATTTGACACTAAATTAGATTCAACATATGGTGCAAAATTGGATGGAAAAATTGGTGTAAAAAAAGGGAGAAAAACTGGCACAAAAATAGATGTAAAAATAAGTACAAAATTAGAAGCAAAAAATGGCATAAGACCAGATGCAAAAATTGGCACAAACTGGATGTAAAAAAATGCACTAAATCAGATGTCAAAGATGGTGTAAAAATCGATGCAAATTATGACACAAAACTAGAAGCAAAGAATGCCACAAAAGTGGAAGCAAAAAATGATGCAAAAATAGATGCAAAAAATGGCACAAAACTAGAAGCAAAACCTGTTGTAAAACCAAATGAAAATCTTGGTGCAAAATATGATGCAAAAAATGATGGAAAATTTGGCGTAAAAAAGATGAAAAATTTGGTGCAAAAAAAGACGCTTTAAAAATTGTACCATAGAGCCAGATTTAGCGCTAGGCTGCTCATCCCAATTAAGAAAAAAATGCACTAAAATCTAGTGCTAAATCTGGCGCAAATTGCTTGTTTTGTTGTAGTGTATAGTTTGATAAGACATGCAGAAGTAGCACTTATGTGGTGAGATGGCGTGGACCAGGATGACCACGTGGCAAGTGACATGACATGCTAATGTGGCATGGAAAGGTCATGGATGATATGACATGTTGACATGGTGAGGTGGCATACAAATGTGGCACCCATGTGGCATGCCAACATGTATCTTAACATGACCTTCCTATTCTCGAAGATCAGGTATAGGAAATTACAACTCCCGATATGAGGATATTGGGGGATTGGGAGGTCATAATTCAGGCAAAATGAATTGCGTCAACATGCCTCTAGAGCTTCCAAAGATAGCCAGTCAAAGGATCAACTAACACCTAATCATCAATTGAATGGTAACCTAATCAACCAAATGATTGAGTGGCCACCAGGTTGGTTGAATGGTAAAATATTGAGACCACCCATTGAATGAATGAAGGAGTGATTGAACTGTTAGGTCAACTTGGACCATTGACTGGCCAATGAGATGGCACGGATTTTCTAGAAATAGTTGTAACTATTGATTCTCATTGGTGGACCAAATCCTCCACAATCAAAGGAAATTGGTTGGATTTGGTGACTGTAAATGAAGGACCATATGAGTTGAATACATACAGATGTATATAACAATATTGATTGTGATTGTATTGTTCCTTATGTGGTTTGATGTTCTAATCATTTGCATTAAGCTTAAATGCTATAATAGTGCCTCTACACATGGCAAATGAATCTTAGAGGATTATTTTCTCTTCTACTCAATTTCTACTTAGACTCTATTATTTGTTCTATGTTCTTGGTTCCCTTCATTCTCTAACATGGTATCATAGTTGATGGTTTAGACCTAGCCCTCTTATTAGAAAATCATATTGAGTTGGATCTTACGATGATTGATTATGGTCTCATTAATTTGTCAAGTGGAACTAAGTTTTAGATAGATCGGATCTATCAAAATTCTGAAGATGGCTTCCAAAATTGATCTTGCTTTTTTTTAACAAGATCGGATAGTTTTTATATTATCAAAAAAGTTTTTGGAGCAAGCTCCTTTTACAATCCATTGTTCTGATATGATAGACGGTTAAAACCTTTCTTTTGTGCTTGGTATCAAAACTTCAGAAGTTTTTTTAGCTATTCTAGAGTACTGTTTTACATATTGACCCACTAAGAAAACAAATTTACATAGCATATTTCACAGAAATTTATGGTTTGTAAACTGGGAGAGTATATTCTGTGGCCTTTTCCATATGTTTTGCATTTTACTGTTCCTTAAGTTTGTTGTTTCTTATGCTGTTATTCGTTGTGCTTGTTGTCCCTTGCAGTTGTTCCATCGACCTGTTGTTCCTTTGGTCTGTTTTTCTTTCGTGTATTGTTCCTTGTGTTGTTGTTCCTTTTTCTGGTTGTTGTTCCTTCTTCTATTGTTCATTCTACTTGTTGTTCCTTGTTTCTGTTCCTTCATCCTTCTGTTCCTTCTGCTTGTTGTTCCTTCAGCTTGCTATTCCTTCAGCTGTTGTTCCTTTTGATTGTTGTTCCTTCTGGCACTGTTCCTTCTACTGTTGTTCCTTCTAGTTTTCGTTCCTTCTATTGTTGTTCCATCGTCTTCTTGTTGGTCCTTCTGTTGCTATTCCTTTGGCCTGTTGTTCCTTCGGCTTGTTGTTCCTTCAGTTGTTGTTCCTTTTGTTGCTGATCCTTTTGGTTGTTGTTCCTTCTGGCATAGAAGTCTGGGAGGATCGACCAATGACAAGACACAGATATTCCTCTGATATTTTGAAAAGGGCCAAGAACGCAGCTGTGAAGGGAAAGGGAGGAAGGAGTTGGAACAGGGGGAACACACTGAAAGAGCGTAAATAGAAGTGAGCTTCTTTTCAACTGAGAATGATTCTGATCAGAGAGATCGATATCATTGGCCTTGGAGGACAGGGTTAGAGGCCAAAAGGGGAGATACATGGCCTCTGTAAGCAAAGACATGTACACTCTTAACACAATGGTAAATCTACAGGAAAAATCAGCATGAAAAATAGGACTAATTCTAAAAAGATTTTCCCACCTGAAAAAATCAACAACTTGCTTACCTCTACTCGGCTCCTGCGTATTGAGATTTCTACAAAGATTTCTAAACACTCTGGGCACACATCCCTTTTGAGCCTAAAAACCCGAGCACTCTTTTTTACTTGAGAAACAATGCTCTCTCCCTTTAAATGCGCAAAGACGTTTTTGGTGATGGAGGTTCCTGCACTTGGGTTGCTTTTTATAGGCTTGATTGAGCTTGCTAGGCTTGTGATTCTTCTTTGCTATCTCCGAAGTAATCCCCTGAGTATCGTGCTTTCCTGACTTTCTGTTCAGATCAGTTTGGGCACTACCATGATTGATATGACCTGTATAAGCTATGTTCTGATCATGGAGGTGGGTTCTTTTCTGAAGCAGATCACAAAGCATCTCTTTCTTCATAATGGGGATTTTCCTCATTGTACGAGAATGAATGTGCAGGATAATCCCTTGTTTCTTATTCGTATGTGGATGCTTTGCTTCTTTCGATTTGATTTGTTTCGTTGTGCTTTGAGCCTTGTACCAATCCTCCTAAGGGGGCAAATTATGGGATTCCTTTTTCATAAGTATCTTAGTTTTCTTTCATTGTCCCAACCCTCCGATCCACTGCCTTGTTGGCAAGTGAATCGGCCTTTTGATTATGATTTCTTAGAACGTATTTAAAAACAACATTTCCCATATTTTTTAAGTAGTCCAAAATTCTTTGCCTAATTTTATTTAAAGCTTAATTTTTAAAGTCTCTTCCTGCTTTCATTGCAGCAATTATAATTGTTGAGTCTCCAATTATGATTGGATCTTTAACCTGGTGTCTTTTGAGGGTACTGGAGCCCATAAGAAAACTGTAGGTCTCCACCTTATTGTTTGTCATAGTCCCAAGCCCCCATTCATAGGTAGCAATTGTCTCGCCATTCAGATCAAGAATTAACCTGCTTGCCCCTGCTCTTCTAGGGTTATTCTTTGAAGCTCCATCGAAGAAAATAATGTGTTTTCTTTGATTTTTGGTCCAATCCTCTATCTCCTTTTCATTTCCACGAAGCTTCCAATCTCTAGTTTTTCTTCCTATCTTTTTTAGAGATTGAATCCTTGGTGTGCCTTCAATGAGGGCTTTGCTATACCAATCCTTTTCTTCTTGCTACCAGTTGTTTTGATCCATGATTAGCACACCAATTGCACTTATCATCTCCGAAATTTGACTCCAAGTTTTGGCTAAAATGGACCCTGAATTTGGCTTTTGGCCTTTAAAAATGAACTTATTCCTTGTTAATTATATTTGCCAACAAAGAGTGGAAGGGAGGCACATCCAGATTTGAATTATGGCAGTTTTTTTTTCCTTTACATATGGATAACTTTGGAACCAATTTTTATTTAAAGATATCAGTTGCTCAATTGTGTCAATGTTCATTTCAAGAGGACTGATGAGCTGCTTCCAGCACTGTTTTGCAATAGTGCAGTTCAATAAGAGGTGTTGAATGCTTTCTTCTTCTTTTTGGCACAAGACGCATATAGAGGGGCCATGAAAACCTTTCTTCCTTAAATTTTCCATCGTAAGGATCTTTCCTTTTAGGAGTTTCCAGGTGAAAAAATTAATTTTGGGGAGGCATTCATTCTTCCGAACAGCTAACCAAGTATTCCAATTTTCGTGATTGTTGTGATTTTGAAGAAAGTTGTAGCCTGATTTAACTGTAAAATTTCCTCCACTTGGGTCCCATATGTAACTGTCCTGGCTCCTTTTATTTATGGGGGAAACTCTTGCAAGAAGAAGCTTCAAATCTTCCCATTGATTTTTCAGTCTATTTGGAAGTGACTGCATTCTCCAAGCAATCCACTTATTTTGGTTCTAGTCCGAGATAGAGTATAAAGAGGTTGCACCTTTCTCTTCCATCCAATCTTTCAGACTTCTTAAATTTTGGAGTTGGTTCAAGGGAGCAGCTCCCATTAATCTATCATTCCAAGTAGAGGTGTCTTTCCCATTCCTCGGGTTCTTAGAGATATGGTCTCTCATTTGAGGAATAATTTTCTTGATGAGTTTCCAAACTTGTGTACAAGGGCAGTCTAGAATTATTTCTATAAGAATCTTTGGCCGCTGACAATTGAGATATTTTCTTGAAAGAGCTTCGCCCCACCATTGATCCTTCCCATTTAGCATTCGCCAAACAAGCTTGATACCAAGGGCCTTGTTTGTCACTTGGAATCCTGATAGATATACCTCCTTTTTAAAATGCGAGTGTCACTTGATCCCATCGAACAAGACTGAATTTTCTGGAATCTTGTTTTCCTCCTTGCCAAAGGAAACCTCCAGTAATCAGCTCCATTTGTTTGTGTATGCTTGTCGGGGCCAAAATTAAAGCATACCGATATATTGGCAAGGATAAGAGGGAGATTTAATTAAAATTGTTTTGCTTGCTAGATTTAGCCACGTCATCCCCCAACTTTGTATTTTTCCCCTCATTTTTTCAATTTGTTTGTTCCAAACCTCAGACTTAACCACTTCTTTTGCTAGTGGTAGACCAAGATAAGTAAAATGACACCATTTTAATTGAACCTGCATATCCATAATTTGAGAGATCCTATGTATTATATTAATTGGCACATTCCAAGTGTAGATTCTGCATTTTTTATTATTTAGAAGGCCTCTAGAGACATCAAGAAAATCATCTAGAACTTTTTTGAACCGCCTGGCTATGATACTAGAGGCTCTCCCAATAAGAAGAGTGTCGTCAGCAAAGAGCGAGTGATTTATTTCTTTAACTCCTCGAGCTATTCTAATGCCTGTAATTTTCCTTTTTTCTCTTTGGATTTCTAGATGAATACTCAACGTTTCCGCCATTAAGATGTAGAGAAACGGGGAAAGCGGGCACCCTTGTCTCAAACCTCTAGTGCTTCAAAAGTATCTGCTTGGCCTTCCATTGATCAACGAGGCTATCCAAGGATTGGATATGCAAGCCATAATAATAACTATGAACTTGGAGGAGATGTTGAACTTTTGAAAAGCGGTAGTGAGGAAATTATGATTACTCTATCGAAAGCATTGGCCATTTCCAGCTTTGTGACCATGCCCTTTTCCTTTCTTTGGATGTTGTTGTGGATGGCTTCCTGAACTAATATTACATTGTTTGTTATCTGTCTTTTTGGGACAAAGCCACCTTGATTTTCTGAAATGATACTAGGCAGAATTTTTTTCATATTTGCAAAAATTTTCGTGATGATTTTGTAAGAGGAATTGCATAGAGAGATTGGCCTATATCTATCAAAAGAGATAGGATTTGGTTCTTTCGGGATGAGAGCCAGATGGGATGCTTTGGTGTTTTCTCCCACTTTATTTTTTTGAAAGCGTTTTTTATCATTCTTACTAAAAAAAATTTTATTGTAGCTCAATGGTTCTTGTAGAAAGCAATGGTGAACCCATCTAGCCCAGGAGCGTTTTATGGATGCATGCTCCAAATTGCTTCTCTTATTTCCTCCTCTATGACCTCTTTCTCAAGCTCTCTATTTTAGTGTTCATTTATTTCGCTGCTGATTTGCTGAAGAAATTCTTTGTTGTCCACTTGTTGATCCCCTGCTGAGAGGAGGTTTTTGTAATAATTATGAGCTGCCTTTTTAATTTCCTCCATTTCCTTTATTTCCTGTCCTTCCACTTGAATTTTATCAGTTTGGTTACCAACTCTTCTTATCTTTAAATTGTTGTGAAAAAAGACGGTGTTTTTATCCCCGGGTTTTAGCCATAAGCATCTTGACTTTTGCCTAATTTCCTCCTCCTCTTGCCTGTTTTTCTTGTAAAGATCCAAGAATATTTCTTTTTCAAAAGCATACTCTTGCTCGATATCTTGCTGATTTTCTTTCTCCTTGGTCCAATTTTCAAGTTTCTTTTGCAGCTCTATTTTTTTTATTTTTTTCCTTGAGAGTGTTTCCTCTTGCCCAAGCTTTTAGTTCTGATCTTAAATTTTTTAGTTTAGTTTCCCATACGTAATGGGGGGAGCCTATAATAAAGGTTTCCCAACTTTCCTTTACTAGCTTGCCAAAATCTTCCTTGCTGTCCCAGAGTTGGTTGTATTTTAAAGGAACCGGATTGATATTCTCCAACCTATCCAAGATCAGCACCATCGACTTATGGTCAGAGGCTGAAGCATGCATTATTTTGCTTTTGATGATTGGAAAGGCTAATGCTATATTCTCTTCAATCCGAATTCTATTTAGTCTTTCCTTTATATTATGTGCTCCCGATCTTTTATTACTCTAGGTGAATTTTCTGTTTCTTGGAGGAATGTCAAGAAGTTTGTGCGCTTCTATGAGGTCTTCCGGGGCTTCTCTTGAGGGATCACTGAAGTAATTGCCTCCCAACTTCTCATCTATATGTCGAATCAAATTTAGATCCCCTCCTATAACTAGATTTCTTCTTTGACCTTCTTGTACTTCTTCTTTTACTGATTCCCAGCATAGGGCTTTATCTTTGTAATGGTTTGGAGAGTATATATTTATAAAGGTATGCTCTTCATTTGTATTCTTATTTTTTAGATCTCTCCCGACCCCATAATTATTGAGTTTTTGTTTGACAACTTCCCATTTCCATTTGTTCCACAACGTGCAAATACCGCCTGATGCTCCAAAGGAGTCCATAGTTGTTTCTTCAAAAAAAAAATTGAGTCTTGATCAATTTTTGGACCTCTTGGTTGCTAACTTTGGTCTCTTGGATCATAAAAATGTCTGGTTGTTCCTGTTTTATTATGTCTCGTGCTGCGTTTATTTTGAAAGTGGAGCCCAGACCCCTGCTATTCCAAGAGACCATAATCATTATTTACTCGATTTATGGTGAGTTCTGCCCTTTTCCTTTTGCTGATTTTTTTCCCCACATCCCTTCTGTTTGCCGAGGAAGGAGTCCATTGGTTGTTGGGTGTCAATGGCCATTTCCTTTGCTGCTGCCTCATCTCTTATTTCTTTGTTGGATTTCCTTCCTACATTTTTCGGCTAATCATACGCATGGGTGTTTTATTTGACTTTGTTTCTAGTGAGAATTCGATCAATGGTGGGTGGAGGGGAGGATAAGCTCCGGGTGGGAGATGAGATGATGGCTAATGCATTGACTTGGGTAGGGGAACAAGGGGATGGCAGGTCTTCTCCCAGAATTTCAAATGGATTTGAGGTCGGGTTTATTGGAGGGTCCATAATGATAGGAGGAATAGAGGCTGAAGCAATGGTTTCGAGAGGTTGAGAGGCGTTCATAGCAGCTTGTTTATTATAGGGCTTCTTTCTTTTTACTTGTTCCCGAGTATCTTCTTGTGTCTCAACATTCTCAGAATTCTCTACTTATTTTATTTTACTACATCTATTTGCAAAATGACCGTATTCATGGCATACCTTTCATTTGAAAGGGATTTGTTCGTAGTCCAGCTGCTAGATGTGAGTCCATTGGTCCACCTTGATTTTTATTGCCTCTGGTAGCCCTTTCCCCAGGTCTACTTCCACGCAGGTTCTAGCACAGGCATGCATGTTATCTTTTGGCTCACATCTGTCTATGTACTTGCCAACCGCATTTTTGATAGCTTTCACCGACTCATCGCCCCAACAGTGGACGAAAAGATGTGGCAATCTGACCCACACCAACACAGCACTTGGGATGTCCATCTCTAGGTCAAAGTCTGGTGACCATCTGTTCAGATATAAGCCTCTGGAGTCCATAAAGAAAGGTCCATTTCTGAATATTAGATTCCTATCTTCTTTGGTTTCAAATAGGAAAGTGAAATATCCCCTTCCATAGAACTTTATAGTTATTTTCCCTTATATATTTGCGCTCTAGTTTCTCTCCACCCATTTTTGGACCGCTCTGGGGGAGGCCACAACCCTACAAATTGTCCCACCTATCCACGTTTGGCTAAAGATATAACAGTTTTCTTGGGTAGTGTTAGAGGTAAAGAGATCTCTGGTATGTCTGCTAACTTCTTCACAAATTTTCTCGTAGTTGGCCTGGCTTTTGGAGCTCCATTTTCCACTATTAAAGTAGAAAAGGTTGCTTCTTGTTCATCTATTCCTTATTGTGAGGAAGAATCTCCCCCTGCAGAGAGGGGCATGGTGGAGGAGAACTCAGCATCAGGAGGCTGCCGAGAGAGAGGAAGGGAGCGGGAATCTACCCAGGAAGAGGAGAACCATCAAGGAGGGGTTGAGACCAGGCTCAAGGAAGCCCAGGAGCAGGAGGCTGCTAAGTGAGAAGGTTGCAGGAGGCAGGAGGCAGTGGTGGCAGCTAGGTCAGGGCTGCGCGCGGCAAAAAAATGTGTATATTATTAGGTCATGTTAGGTATGTTCA
Source organism: Pinus taeda (assembly GCA_000404065.3). Taxonomy (NCBI): domain Eukaryota; kingdom Viridiplantae; phylum Streptophyta; class Pinopsida; order Pinales; family Pinaceae; genus Pinus; species Pinus taeda. Next base: position 18,382 of record APFE030259389.1, read on the forward strand.
TTTAATGAACAATTCCAAAATTGATCTTGTTATTCTAAATAGGAAAATTATGTTGTTTGGGCATCAAATCTAGAAACACCTTTGAAGAAAAAGGGCTCTAGTAATACAGAAATACCATTTTCCAATATCTGAAAGATGATCAAATGAAGTTCTTCATCAATGGAAATAAGGATGAGTTTGTTCAAGTCATCACAACCTATATTTCTCAGGAAGTCCATCTTCATATGAGTAATATTGACTACCCTCATGAGGTTTTGAAGAAGTTGCGGTCACTATTTGACAAAATTGATGAAATGTAGGTCATGCAATTAAAAAAATAATTGATCTCCCTTGATTCCCATTCCTTTGAAAGGATTGAGGACTATCTAGCTTGTGTTGAAGAGTTGCAGTTGAATTTGGGTAACTGTGGAAAGGACTATCTAGAAAAATATGGGAAACTCATTGAATTATCCCTGATGAACCTGAGGACACCTTATGATGTGTTATGTCCATCATTTCATGCTAGTTCGATATCACACAAAGAAGATGGTAAGGATTACACCTTCGATATTGATGGCCCTCAATATTGCAACAACAATGTTGCAACTCCCAAGGGTCTCATTTTTAATTGTCAACCTGGGGTTAGTAAAAACTTAAGAGGGGTTGGCACAATATGTGCATTAACCACTATCTATTTATGTGTTGACTTTGGAGGTGGAAGTGCTAAAATGAAATCTGGTTATGCAGAGACCACTCTAACTATTTTATGCTATAGGAAAAACTTGAACTTGAAAGGAATGAAAGACAACAACAAAACCTATGATGATTGCAATAAAGGAAGTCAAATCATATTAACTGTAATGAAATGAAATCATGTATATTCTATTGTGCAAAGAAAGAAAACACACAACTGAAGTAAAAGCTCGTAAATAATAAACCCTAATTTTGCAAGAAAGAAGCAATTTCTAAGTCAAGGCACCTACATTGTCTCTCCACTTATAAATTCCATCTTCATGGTTCTAGGGATGTTGTAAGCAAATATGGGCAAGTTCCGAAATCAAATTGCAAATTGTTACATTAATTTATGTTTTACTATAGGAGACAATCCAACGAGTAGCAAAACGTGCTAAAGACGAGGTTGGAAAGTGAAAGAAGCTAAGTAAGGGCTAACAAATGATAATTCACATATGTCCATGTCACACATCAATGGTTGTATGGCTTCTTCATCAATTCATCTGGTTGTAGGGTTTCTTGTAGCTGCAAAACAAGGCAGTAGGTAGACACAGTGAAATAGTGACAATGGACAACAAGTAAATAGAAGCAATCAATATGAATTTATTGCATAAACATGAATGTGATTTGAACAATATATCCACTACCAATGCTATCATCCAATGCTCATATGATTTATAAATAAAGACTATTCATAAATCATCTAATTTTCCATGAATAAAAGAAATATTCATAAATAAAATGCATAAGAAATAATGGTACATAAAGGGTCTTGAGCACCTAGGGTAGGCCCTAACCCAAGGAAGCTCAGAACCCTTAGGGAGAAGCTGATTAATAATTGAAACTAAGGATGTCTTTCATTAATTGAATAATTACTTGTAAATGGAAAAATCTTGCAGAACTTGAAAAGTTGACTCTACACTATTATTCTCTTGCTTCTACTAACTACCTAAAGAGCTAATTGAAACTTCTATTTATAGAAAATAAATGAGGTGTAGCCTCCTTGAATGGAGCATTGTTTTCTCTCCAAAAATCCTAGAAAACTGGATCATGTTACCTAGGTAGCCTAAGAGCAAAAAGAAGGAGCATTTATTGTCTTAAGCTAGCCAAGTTTGAACTTTCAGTAGCAAGGGGCAAGCCCCACGGATCTCTCTAGATGGATAACCTCACAATATATGCAAAATAATCTGATTATCCTACACAATAATCGTGTTAGACAGATAAAGCACGAAAAATCTCTTTAACCCTCCTAAGAACTCGTTTAGTCTAATAAAATGTTATTAAGTGCAAACATGAAGGTCTAATAAAACATGTATGTCCTAGGAGAGGTTAGATGGGCCTTGTGGTTTACCAAAATGAGAGGCGAGCAAACACCTTATGTGATTTGTTGATTAAATATCAGTCGAGGTTGCTTGATGAATGGAAGCTTGTAGTAATCACTAGGCTTATATATTCAAACGAAAGGGAAAGATGATGCAAGAGGAAAGTTGAAATCAACCTAAGTGTCTTGATTATAGAACTCAAGGAAAACATGATGGATCTGAATCAAACAAGAAGAATCAAAAGAAGAAAACATGTCACTACTTTAGGAAGGCAAGACATGTGAAGAAAACATGTTTCAAGAAAATATATGACTTGGAATAGAAATTTAAAATGCTTGAGAACATGTAAGCTAAAAAAATAAACCAGTTAATGTGTCCACAACTTTATCATTTCACTTAAAACTCAAGCATTTCATACTAACAAAACGCAAAATGAATCGGTTATCGATTATGGTTGCACTTATCATATATCGAAGGACACTTCTTTATTTTCCTCCCTAGACAAACAAACTATCTACTTGGCAGATAATTTTTATCTTGATATTGTTGGTCATGGGGATGTCTCATGCTAACATGGAAAAATATTGAATGTCTATCAGGTACCTAGTCTACGAGAAAATCTGTTATCAATTTCTCAATTGATATACACTAGTAAAATTGTAGATTTTTGCCAGATAAGTTCATTACTAAATATATTAAGAGGGATCAATCAATTGTAGATGCAGGAATTCTCAACTCAATTAATGGATTGTATAAGTTTTGTGACTTGTCTCAACCCAAATATGAACCTACTACTCTTATGGCACAAGCCAATGATCAGAGTCAATTATGGCATGAATGACTCAAACATATAAATTTTGAAGCATAGAGACAATGGCAACAAAGAATATGGTTAATGGCCTACCAAAGGTTCTTCCGCTCGATGGAGTTTGTGAGGACTGTGTGCTAGGAAAGCATCACCATACACTTTTTGACTCTTGGAAAGAATGGTGCCCATAGAAACCATCAGAACTTGTTCACAATGATCGTCGCTACACAAATAAGCATTTCTTGGTAGAAGCAAGGTATATTTTAACCTTTATTGATGATTTTCCAATATTTGCTTGGGTCCAATTAGTGAAGAATAAGAGTTGTGGCTTTGAGAGATTCAAATAAATTTAGGCATTGGTTGAAAAGCAATGTGGCCCACCCATAAAAATCCTATGATCAAATAATGGTGGATAATATGTGAATCAACCATATGAATATTACCCTACTTGGTTGGATATATCTTGGCAAAGGTTCGTTTCTCATACTCCTCAACATAAGGGTATGACCAAGCGAAAGAATTGAACCTTAATTGAAATGGCTTGATGCCTTTTACAAGTATAATAAATTACCAACAAATTTTTAAGTTGAATATGTTTACTGTTCCACTTATCTTATGAATTGTTCTCCCACTAAAACCATTAATTTTGTGACTCCAATTGAACAATTGTGTGGTAAGAATACCTCAATTGGTAACCACCAAGATTTTTTATCTATCTCTTAGGCACATATTCTTGATGACTACATAAAGAAATTGGATTAAAAAATGCATGCTTGCATCATGATGGGTTATTCTGAAGAGTCGAAATCTTTTCAAATGTTCTACCCTATTAAACAACAAATAATCATCAATAGAAATGTTGTCTTTCATGAGAATCCTTCCATCATCAATTTATTGAATGTGTCTTCTAGAATGATGAATAATGATCCCTTTGACAATGTTGAAGACACTACTTCAACTATACCTTTTTTTAGTATCTCGACCACTCCATTGACAATTATTCCTAAGTTGACTGACATTAGACCATCTCTAATTGAAAATATTACCTCTCATGATCAACTTTTTGAGGCTCGTACTCATTTCTCAACACCTTGTTTACCGCATTGGGTTCTTAAACTATTGAAGTTGTTGGATCTAATGTCAATGATATTTCTACATGCCTGACTAACTCAGTCACAAGTAGCATGCCAGTCTTGCATTGATAACTCATGTTATGAAATTGATCTAAAGTACTATGTGATTGCACAAGGACAACCTAAATGGGAATAGCTATGAAGGCTAAGATTGATTCCCTTCTAAAGAATCACATTTGATACTTGGGTCCTCCACCACAAGGAAAGAACATTGTAAAGAGTTGATTGGTATAGAAGACCAAATTCACTTTTGTAGGTGTTGTTAAGCATCACAAGGTTTTGCTTGGTTGAAAAAGGCTTCTCACAACAAGAAGGTATCAACTACACTCAAAAACTTTACCCATGTTGACAATTAAGAATTTTGTTTGAATTATGATTTCTCTTGCGCTCATTTTGGATGGAAAAATCATCAAATGGATGTTAAGAGTGCCTTCCTCCATGGCGAGTTATCTAAATAAATCTACATGGAGAAAACTCTTGGTTTTGCAATAGATTCCAATCTTTCCTATCGACTGTAGAAGTCATTGTATGGTTTGAAGTAGGCCTTTCAAGCATTGTATGATAAGTTTGATCAATTATTTTCCCATCTTGGGTTCAAACGTTGTGAATGTGACCACAATATTTATCTATTACACATGAATAGTGATAGCTTGAATGTTGTATCTATGTGGATGAATTGCTTGTCACTGGAACTAATACCGATATAATTTTTAGATTGAACAATTGACTTTTTGATACCTTTGAAATGACTTATCTTTGGTCTTTTGTGTTTCTTTATTTGTCTTCAAGTCTTTCCTTTTCCTAATGGCATCTTTATCTTTGAATCTAAATATGTATTGGTTGTTGAAACAATTCAAGATGGATGATTGTAGACCAAGTGTGCTACCTCTTTTTAGTCTGGAGTCAAGCTCACTAAAGAGCACTCTTCTTAGATTGTTAATGCTACCCTTTATCGATGGTTGGTTGGTAGCCTCATATACTGGACTCATAGTCGAACTGACATCTCCTTTGTTATTAGTGTGGTTTCCTGGTTTATGTAAGAACTGAGAAAGAGAAAGCCACTTGAAAGTTTTAAAGAGTATTGATTTCTATATTAAATGTACCACTCACTTTGATATAAAATATTTTCAAATTTCAAATATGTTGGTTGGTTTCATTGATTTTGACTAGACAAGTGACAACGGTTATAGAAAATCCACTTCTAGCTATGTATTGCAGTTTAGTGTTGGACCGCTAGTTCGATTGTGTAAGAGACAATGTATTCTCTTTGTGTCGACTATGTAAGTCGAGTCTTGTGGAGCTATTAATGTAGGGACAAAGGCAGTTTGGATTCATCAATTCTTGGGAGAGGTTAGATTTCCTGTTTTGGCCTTGACTACTAGCAATTGCGACTATCAAAGTACAATTTAGATTGTTGACAATCTTGTTGCACATAGTAAGATTAACATGTCAAAATCCATGCTCGGTATTTACGACAATTGGTTTAGTTTAAGACAATGTTTTCACTCTTATCTATTGCCGCACTAATGATCAACTTATTGATATATTTTCAAATTCATTGGTTGAAGCCAAATTTGTCACACAATGAGTTTGCTTGGGATTTAAGAAGTTGCAATTATAGGGTGGGTATGTCCTAAAAATATAATTTCTCCTCATGAACCTCTAGAATGTTACATTGATGGGAGGGTATTGGAATCTAAAGTTATGATAGTTCATCATACATCTGGAGCTTTTAGAGAGAGTTAGTCGAAGGATTAGCGAGCATCTAACTGCCAGTAAAATGATTATGTAGAGTAGTTGGTTGAGAGGTCGTTGTGTTGATCCACTGATTGACTAGTGGGACCATATACTGAATGGTCAAAGGAATCAACTGAACCATCAAATTGACTTCGATAGTTCATTGGGTAATAAGATAGTACAAATTTACTGGAAATAGTTGTAATGAGCAATGCTTGTTGGTGGACCAAATCCTCCGCAATCCAAGGAAATTGGTTAGATTTGGTAACTGTAAATAAAGGAACCTATGGGTCAAATATATATGGATGTAATTATCAATATTGATTGCGATTGTATTGTTCATTGTGCATTGTAATGTTTTGGCCGTAATGGGTTGAGCTTAAATGTTATAATAATGTCTTTAGACACCACCCACTAATCTTGGAGCATTATTTTCTCTTTTGTTTAATCTATGTCTAGACTCTGTTATCTATTATATATTCTTAGTTCCCATCATACCCTAACAATGGTTGGGTTATGGGTGTTAGTGGCTAGAAGCATGGTGATCTGACTATTAGTGTATCAAATTGTTCACATATTAGGAGGTTGGAGCTCCTCTTGAGTATCGAACTATTATGGATCAAGGTGTTAGGTTATTCATAAAATTGAGTCTCCTCTTGATAGCCCACTAACCCAATAACTTAGTATGCCTATGTGGGTGGAATTTTAGGTCAAAGTGATAAATTGGGATGGTGAAACATCGATTGTATAGCAGCCAACATGGCACGAAAGGACAAACCTTTCAGTGACCATAACTTGGTGTCTAGGGCTAAGATTAAGATGAAATTTATATCATTGAAGAAATCTTTATGAGTAGAAGATGGTAGTAGACTTATAATTAAGTTTTAAAGGAGTTACTTGAAGAGGGCTTCTTATAACCTCGCTTCCTAAAAGTGGCCTAGAAGTTTGGGCTTGGATACCTTGCACCCTTAATTGAGCATTTAGGGGTTGGGTTTGTTACATATTCAGATATATGGAATCTAGTTGTCCCAAAATTCTAATAGTTTTAAAACTTTGAATTTCCCACCATAAATTATAGCAAGGATGATCATTAAGTTATGCAAATAATTCATATTTATCTCATAACAGAAGAAGAGGATAACATGTATGATTCAGCCCCTCAACTGTGCTACTCCTTGGGGTTATTTATATGACACCTCACAAGGTCACCTTATAGTATGAAAGATAAGTTTCTTATTACACTTATCTTAGTCCCATGTCATGCATCGGATAGAGGCTCAAACAATTGAGCTAAATGTATAGCTTTGAGAACACTTCTCTTCATTGCTTCTCTAAAAATTATAAAAAATTTACAAGTTCTTGGGGATTCCAAATTGGTGATCGACTGGGGAAGAAAAATAATTTCAATTCAAAATGATTTGCCTTCAATCCCTTCTATATTATATTTAGGATTCAGTGTTATCCTTTAACTAACTATCCTTCTCACATTTGCTCAAGGAACTGAATTCAAAGGTTGATGAACTCTCAAAGGAAATGATAGCACTTCTTGTAGGACCTTTTGGCATCTTAAAATTAGTGGAGGGATGGAACAAGAATGAATGGACTTCCACTTTTGAGTTGTTACAACCTAGGTGTTGGACCTAAAGTTGTAGTTGGATCAGTATTTTTATTTTTCTAGGAAATGGGGATTAACCAAGAATGCCTTGTAGTTTTATTTTAAGTCATGTATTCTTGAAACAATGAATCTTTCTTTTGATTTTTAGAAGGGATTCAAGTTCGTATTGTTGTTCTAATTAGAACACAAGCTAGCTAAAGGGTGAAACATTTATCTAAAGTACCATAACATGTATATTCACATCTGTGAACATAATTGTTTATTTTTCTCCTCTTGTTAAAAGTGATTATTTTGATTATATTTAAAAGTAATTTTGATTTGTTTTAATTTGAAATTTATCAAATGCTAAAAAAATTTAAGATAATTGTAATTTATTTTGTTATCATAATTTTAATTGTGGCACGAGATGCTCTACAACCCAATATGGGGGAGATGTTGTAGTGTTTGTAAATAAGTGTAAAAATTTTAAAAGTCAGCTCAATAAAATTTTAATATGGGGAAAATGTTGTAGTGTTTGTAAATGAGTGTAAACATTTACATGTTGGCTCAATAAAAAATTAGTATAGGGGAGATGTTGTAGTGTTCATAAATGAGTGTAAACATTTACATGTCGACTCAATAAAATTCTTTCAAAAATCATAGATAGACCCCACATTAATAATTATTTATTAAAATGAAAAAAAAAAAATTATGTTGCTCATATTGCCACAGATGCACCAGATTCCTTCGTTCTTTGATCGATTTCCATAATAATAAGAATAATAAATTTCTATGAAAAAAATCATGCACAAATACATATTTTGTTATAATTACCTAACTAAAATGGTTTAACAACTTTTGTGGCCACACCAGAATTTAGAGGTATGTTTGCACTGGATCAATAATGGGCTATAAATTATTATTATTATAACGGTATATACTTCATTATCTTCTCCCAACTCACATTGGTTGTTATAGTAAATCTTTATAATAAAATATTGTATGGATATCGTTGCAATATTAATGCATGTTTCTTAGATATTTGTGTAGTGATTTTTTATTCTTAAGCTTTGCATGAAAACCATCCAAAAGTGAAATCCTTGAAAATAGTTCATACTCAGGTAAATAACATATTTAACATCAGTTACTTGCCACCATAATTTAAGCAAGTATTTGCATAAAAAGTGGATAGGAAATGTACTTATGAGTTACTTCCCACCATTATTTATGTTTTCCTTAGCACTTATGTATGATTAAATCTATAAATGTGTAGACTTACTAGTGGTTACTACCCAACAAAATTTATGTAAATCCTTGTTCCTAAGTAAGAAATTAATGTATCCACTTCACATCTCAATTTATTAGTTCCTACCAAAGAAAGAGTATAAGATTCCATTTGACTATTGACCACTATTAATTTAGCTTATGCAATTTTCCCCAAAGCATATTTTCTACCTTGTGTGGCAAGGACTAAGTTCCTCTGGAACACTTGTTAAAATAGCCTTTGCATATAAGTCTTCTAATTTTTTCATCTAAAAGGTATAAAGACCAATATCAAAATGAATGGTAATCGAAACTATCTTATGTTATAATTAACAAATATTTCATAGGTTAGAAACCTATCTAAGACATAAATTAATTGTAATTTTAGAAACTAGAATATTTTCAAATATAAATATAAAATATTAAGCTTTTTTCATAAGAACAAATATTACAGGTTATACATATTCACAAGAGGATGTATTGATTCCATCCATATTTTATAGCATAGAATTATTATTCTTCATCTTCTTCTCAAAGAGGTAAGAGCTAAGCCATTGAGAGAAAGGATTAATGTGAGCTTATACCACAATAAAATTAGTTATGCTTTGTGAAATCACTTCATCTTAGTTTAACAAGTTAGTCTCCTCTTAACATTATCCAAATACTCCATTTGTAAATTTATTGATATGTAATAAGCAACAATTCAAAACATGTTTCTATAGATTGAGTAACATCGCAACATAGCTAGATAGCTTTTACTACCCATAGGTTTTGAACTAGTAATTGTACTATAAAGGAGTGTCTTAACAATACACCTAATGACCACCAAGGAGTGTCTTAACAATACACCTAATGACCATCAAGGAGTGTCTTAACAATAAGCCCAATGACCATCTATTCAAATCCAGTGGACAAAAAGTTGGACATTTCAAAAGATTTTATGCAATTTATTTATAGAAATCTCAAGCAACATGATTGTTACACAGTAAAATGTCACTGTCACCTTGTCAGTCTCCCTACTGTGTCATAAAGTCACATTCACCTTGACTATGCCCTCTGAAATGGCTAAAGACCCTCTTTGCCTAAGATATTTGAATCATCGCGACTGTTTATTAAATAACCGCGCTGACTGGCGGAGGATAATGTAGCTGCTGCGCTGCCAGCGCGGAAGCACACGTGTTTTCCGCGCTGGTCCAATTTCACGAACAGCGCGCCCTCCGCTTGTATCATTGTGCGCTGACCAGACCTCTTCTATAATTGATTTGCGATGCCAGCACGCCAACCCAGTTTTGCACCCCCGCTGATCCTGTTTAGGCGAGTTTGTTCTAACAGCCAACCTTCCATATGACTCCAGACTTGGCTGTTAGCATTGTTGAGGTCGCCATCCTTTCTCTGGCATGTCTGTTCGACTGATCATCCACTTATCTTGCGGGAAAGCTCATCCTTTACCTATTCATGGAGACTACTTCTCCTTTATAAGCCTCCTCCATTGCCCATGAGCAGCTAGTTTTGGAACATATAGACTTTGATTGAGGAATTCTTAGTACATTAGTGCTGCTCTTTGTAGGCATTTGGTGTGTT
>APFE030259389.1:31884-50535 GCA_000404065.3 Pinus taeda
GAGACAATGCTCTGTTTTACCACAGGGTCTTTTTAACACAGCGGAAGCATAAGAAAAATTTCTGAGCACAGAGAACAGAGTTTGCATACACACACCAAGGATTTCTATTAAAAGAAAACGCTGTTACAAATTATAAACTTCCTCTCTCAGAGAGGGATTCACCGCTTGCATTTTACTTAAAAAAAATTACACAGGAGTTTTTTTACTCACGCTGCTGCGTGACTCCAGAATGCATCTCTAGAACAATGCATATTCAGAACATTTCTTTTGCACTGCTGTGCTATTCTCTCATTACATTCATTTACCAAAAATTACATTAATATATGACAAAACAGAGAGCGGACTTACATCCCCATACTTCCGTAAAAAGAAGACAGTAAGAATTAAATGATTTTACTGATATTTTCTATGCCCATACTCCCGCTCAGGAAAAAGTAAAAACTTCATCAAGAACTTACCAACCATAGTAAATAGCATTTACTGTCTTACTAAGATAAACGGCGGTAAGAAGACTTTCACTTCACGTCAAAATCATTTCCCAGGCTTTTACTTCATTCATTATCCAATATGCTTTTGGAACTCTTATCGGGTCGGGACTTCATCCCATGACACAACAATGTGCACCGATGGTTTTCCCCGATACCGAAATCCCGATCACACATGGCCCGATACCTCCGAAATATATATTATAATATATGCATAAAAATATATATAAAATGAGCCACTTGCGGACCCGAAATAATATGAAGCAAAATGTTGAGTACCCATCGGGTCCAGGATATCGGGTCTCAACATATTGCATGAAAAAGGCTCCCACTTGGTTTTCCCGATACCGAAAATAATATGGACCCGATAATTTACCAAGAGGGATTAATTCCATCGTCGGGTCCGGCCCATCGGCAATAACAAAACTTTAGTTGCTATTTCGCCGATCCGATATCGGCTGTTCGCTCATTGCTGAATCGCTGAACTGTCTGCCTGTGCTGATGGAACCTCCCGACGCGATTTTTAAATTGGATGCCGTCGCTGCTCCTGCATGGCAGTTGGAATTAACATTCCAACATGACCTAGGATGTGTCAGCTTGTTTCAAAAATCGAATTTTTTATTTTAATTTTTGCGTTGATACTCCGTTATCGTCCACCGATAACGTTGACACTCTTGTTATAAACGTATTCATCTAATATCTTTTTGACAACGAAAGGCGCTGATAGTGCCATTATCAACATTTTTCCTATTTATTACAAATATTTTCGTTAACGCTAAAATTGTCTGTGTTTAAAAAAAATCGCTATCAAAATAAAATGTGACAACAAATGGCTCCATGGGGATGTTTTAGATCATTGGTGGTAGCAATAAACCCACAGATTAGAGGCTACTTATCACGAAAAATCTTACTAAAATCAATATTCTGACTGACTCTAAAAAACAAAAATCATCTTTCAAGACATGTCCTTTAGACTCTGTTGGGATTTTTTGAAAAAAACATAACTATTGTGAAAAATTTTATTCTCTGATAAATATTATTAGAACCTTAGGGCCTTCTCCTTGAGATTCAATTTCTTCAGAATGATCATTCATACCTACAAGTACTTTAAAAAATATGTATATTTACAATGAAATTTAAAACTTTCTTTGTTTCAAGAAATGTAATGTTTCAGGCAACGTCCATTGATTGGACCACATGGTAGCATCACTCCTTCTAGATCTTATAAAATGAAATTGTTCTTACCATGGAAAGTTTTGATTGTGTATTGACCTTTCCATTTGTTGTCAAACTTCCCATGCTTACCTTTGTCCTCAATGTGAGCATCCCACTTCAAGACTAGGTGTAGGCACTTAAAATCATCTTCTTTTATCGTTTTATAAAAAACCTTGTTGATTTGATTTTGAACTTCTTGAGACTTTTCATACACCTTCTCTCTATCCTCGTGTACCTCTATTAATTGATTTATCCTCCTTTTCATATGATTCAGTTCTTCTCCTAATTCTTGTAAATACCTCATAACAGGGATTCCAATTAAAAGTGAGAATTTTGCATCAACACTATATACTAACTAAAAAGGGGTAGTACTTGTTGACCTTTTAGCACTGATCTTGTCTTCCCACAAAGTAAACTTAAGTTTTGTATTCCAAGCCTTTTTGTTGACTTCTAACAACTTTTTGATAATTATGATAAGACTTTTATTTGAGGACTCGTCTAGTCCATTACCTTGAGGGTATTAGGCTGTGGAATGACCAATTTTAATATGATACTCATCACATAATTTTATTAGTCTTTTGGATTTGAAACATTGTGCATTATCAGTTCCAATTATTTTTGGACTACTGAACTTAGAAAGAATGTTTTCTAAAATGTGAATAACAATGAGATCAATAGATTACATGCTTGGAAGTGTCTCAATACATTTGGTAAAGTAATATATTTTTGTTAAGATCCATATGTGTTGTGTTGAAGATGTCAAATGAATTTTTCCTATGAAGTCAATGCCCCATTGCTGAAATGGTGCTTCTACATAAATGGGTTTCAAAGGTAGAGACATTAATTTGGCCTTGCCTTTAAACAACTGACATTTATGGCAGCTTGGAACTTACTTTCTAACATATAAAAAAATAAAAAAATAAATAAAATGTAAGCCAATAAAATCATACTCTCAAGATCTTATCAACAATAGCCTTCTAGTAATGATTTCCTCCACAGGCTCCTTCATGAAATTATTTGATCATCGCTTTGGCTTCATTTTCTAATAGGTATTTCAATAAGACGCCTTACGAGTCTTTCCAAAATAAATAACCATCCAAAAGACAATATTTGACAGATTTAAGCCTTAAAAAGTGGGCCCGATCTTTATTTGACTTGGTGGCACTTGTAGATTATGCAATATGTAAATGAAATTGGTATACCATGAAAAATTTCTGAAATGGTCATCCACTTTAACCATTAACTCACACTTTGGAAACTCTAATAATTTCGTAATTAAATTCACATAAAAAATATCAAGATTTATTTCAATCATTAACCTAGATAAACCATGTCCTTTCATTAATTTGGTAGGTTGGATTTCCAAATAAAATTATAATATCATAGCAACCCACTTCCCCCTTCTCCCATCACTATCAGGCTGGATCAAAATACTTTTTATTGCAGCATCTGGTACATAGGGAATCATGTAAGAATCCAGTATAAAGACCCTAAAATATTTGAGTGATTTAATTAACGCATATGCATGTTTGTCCATTATGTTGTATTTTAGTTCAACATCTCTCAATTCCCTACTAAAAATTGAAATCATTTTTTCTTGACCTTCCCCATTCTTCTGAAGTAAAACACCACAGGTGTTGTGCTCGGAATCAAATGAAAAAATTACAAAATCTTTAGAGAAATATGGACCAGTGAGTAAAGGAACTTGACCTAAAGTATTTTTTATATCACTAAAGGATTCCTTAACTTGTTCAGTCCACTTAATATCATTTCATTTATTATGCATGTTTGACATCACCTTCAAAATCTCTACAAATTTGGGATAAATCTTCATAGAAAATTTACCTTCCCTATAAATGACTGCACTTCTTTCATGTTTCTTGGTTGTTCAATATTTTGTATTGATGTCACTCTGTTGGGATCTATCTGAATTCCCTCCTTTGATACTATGTGATCCAACACATTCCCCTCTTTCATAGCGAAATGGGATTTTTTCGGATTTAAAGAAACTTCGAACTTCCCACACTTAGTGAAGATTGTCCTCAAAATTTATAAAAGGCAGTAATATCATCTAGATAAATGACAACAAACTTATCTCTTTCATCAACAAAAGTGATAACCATCACTCTTTGGAAGGTGGCTATGACATTCATGAGTGTGAATGCCATTTTTGAATACATAAATGTGCCCCATAGCGTGGTGAAAGCAGTCTTGTCCTGATCTTTTGGATTAGAGAGGATCTAATTATATTGAGAAAGCCTATCCAACATGGAAATCCTTTCTGATCCAACCACTTTTTGAAGAATGTGATCCATTTTTTGTAAAGGATAATTATCCTTCAATGAGACTTTATTTAAATTCTGGAAATCCATGCATAGGTGAATTTCCTCGCTCTTCTTCCTCAGTGGTACCAAGTTTTCTATCCAATTTGAAATTCTCAATGGGATGATGATTTTTTCAGCCAACGGTCTCTTCACCTCTTTTTCAATCAGCAACATCAACATTGGATTGATCCTTCTTAACTTTTGTTTAATGGGATTCTCATTTTCCTTAGGTGGTATAGTATGTTGGATAACAGTTTTGTCATAGACTTTTAAGTCTTGATATCTCAAAGAAAATACATCTACAAACTCCTTTAACAATTCTACGTACTTCCTTTTGTTCTCGTTTCAAAGCGTTGGAAACTTTTACCATCTTTGGATCATCTTCAATTCCCAAATTCTAGTCTTCCATCTCCCCATCACTTTTCAGGATTCTAGGTTTAACTACCACATCATTTGAATCAAACAATCTATCTAACAGAACTAAACCTCAAAGGATTATATTATTACTTAAATGAATTATATCCTATCCATAAACAATATTCAACAAGAAAGTTGTTTCAATATATTTCTCTATAGTTTCATCTTTATATTTTTCAATTGAAGTGCTAAGAAATTCATCAGTTCTTTCAAGAAATCTCCTAATTTGATGATGATCTTCAAACACCTTCCAGTTTATAGTATTGTCTATAATAGAAGGCATATGTTTCACATTGGTCTCATATTTTTCATTAGGATAGGTAGGAGTTCTAAATGCACTAGAGACTATTGCTAAAGAGTTTACAATCCCATTTTCTTCTTTGGGGATGAGAGAGATTTCATGCTCAGAGAAAAAATTTGAAAACAAATCCCATACCTCATTTCAGTAGGCTCTCATCCTTGGGTGGCTTGTTTGATAAGTGCCTTTAACTTGATTCATGATTAGCTTCGACTCTCCAGAAATATGAATTGTCTTCACTTTATGCTCTCTTAGCAAGTTCATCTCGATAGTCAGAGCTTCAAATTCTACCATGTTATTTGTACAATCAAAATACAATTTGTATGAATGCAACTAAGTAGTATAATCTGGTGGAACAATCTAAATTTCTACCCCAGAACCCTTCTCATAAGTGGAGCCATCAAAATACAAATTCCAGACTTCATCTAAAAGTGTTTGAACCTTTTTTTTTTCTAAACATCGACCAACCTGTTTTGATACTTCTCCATCAATACATAAATCATTAAAGAAATTTTTTGATCCTACCTTTATATCTATTGCATAAATGGGATGATTATCTGTCTAAGTTATACTACTTACCGTATAAGCCATTTGGACATCCCTATATAATCTTTTCAGCTCACCAAACAATGGGATTGATGTGTAAGACATGTCTATCTGCAATGTTCCTCCTAACATTGTTGCCCAAGACTGAGACAATAGCATGTCGAATCTAGCTGGAATATATGTTACCACTATGTCCATCATTACACTATTTCTAGGTAGCTATGCCAAAGTTACAATTAGACCTTTTATCAGCCCCAAAAATTTTAATTTTCTAGAATCAAATGAGAATAGGTCCTTGTGAGGTTTAGTAACCTGAAGTCCTAGATGGTCCATGACTGATTTAGGAATTAGGTTATGTGAAGCTCAAGATTCTAACATAGAATTATGAAGAATCATATCGCATATGTTCAAACTTACATAGAATGGGGGAACGCCATTATTTATGCTAGTGACGTGTGGACCAAAAAAATTCCAAGAGCATCATCATCTAAATTTAGGGAATCTTGTGAGTTTATATTAACTTGATCACTCTTTGAACTCTGAACCATTGTAAAGATTCCTTTTTTGTACTGTTTATTTCTTAAAATTTCAGCAAAAGGAATGGATACTTTCAAATTACTAATTTTTCTTTCCAGTTAGAAAGATGACAATGTTTTTTCTTGGACTATCCTTCTTAAGCTCCTCAGGTCTCTTCAGTATTTCCTTCCTTGAACCAGCTTGCTCCTTAGCTGTTGTCTTTTGTGGAGAAGTATTAGTAGGAATAGTCTGGCCCATGAGATTGTACTCTCTTTGAAAATATGCTACTTTATTGTTATATCCCTATTGATAAACTACTGAATCACAAATGTGAATGTTGTCCTTTTACCTTGAGCACGCAGTAGAAATGTCATGCTCCTCCTTGATAGCAAACACTTGTGTTTATTTATCATCAAGACATCCAATCTAATGATATTCTTCCTCAGTGACCTCCTCATCAACAAACCCTCTTAAAAAGGATGTTAAATAGCATCTTGCTAATATTGAACACCCTTCCTTTCTCTTAGAAAATTTTGAGCACCTTGATGTCTCCTGAAGTTCATATTTCTCACCTGAGGTTGATTTTCAACCCTGGAAGGAGTTATCTTATCAACCATATTTTCCATCGTCTTCAAAATCACATCAAATTTTAGGTTGGGTGAAGAAGATGATTCTTCTTTGAACACCACTCTCTTCTCAATTTTCATTTTTCCTTTGTTGGCCAACAAATTGGCTTCCACTCCAATCGCATTACATTGCATTCCTTATGAAGTGACAAGATTTCTCTCCCGAAGTTGATAATCCATTTCGGCATCAAAACCTTCAAGATAATGTAACAAGGCTAATCCAGGAGGACGTTTTATCTTAGCTAGAACTGAATTGTAAACTTTGTTAAATATGGCTATGAATTCTTGAACTGACTCCCCTGGATTCCTTTTTAAACCTTCATATCTAGATAAAATCTACAGGGAAAGTTTCTTCACCTCCCACCTAGTGAGAAATATTTGTTCAAACTGTTGCAAAGTATTGATACTTGCTGCAGGTAAGGATCTAAACGATCTCTTTACCTCTCCTGATAGACTTTGTGCAAAAAGTCTCAATTTGACGTCCTCGTGGTCAACCTCCTCTAAATCTATAAAGTCATTAAAATTGTCTTCATGTTGTTGAGCTGAATAAAGACCAGTGCCATCAAAGTGGATCAAGCATTGTCCATAATTCAAGGGGAGATCATGTATCAGACCTTGAAGTTTTAAGGGTTCATATCTAGCAGCCATAGGGATGGGATATGAAATTACATTGATAACAGGGGTTTGGACAGTAGATGTCAAGGCACTGAGACTCTTGTGGTATCACTTGATAAAATGGGACTATGGACACCCACATAACACAGAGGAGTGGTTGAAGCAAATAAATATGGGATGAAATAAGGAAAGGTTAAAGACTTAGCTGTGGCTACCTAGAGTTCCTGGAATTTTTGTTCTAATTTCTGAAAACGAGACCAAATATTGAAATCTTATGATGATAGCTCTAATTCTGGGATGGAAGAACCAACAGTAAATCACATTAGATTTGTTGGATCAAGGACAATGTTTGAAATATTACTTTCAAACATAGTTTTGAGTAAATTACTTTCAAATTTGATATCTAACAAAAAATCCTCAAGAGGTTCAACCTTTGTAGGTACATAATAAGCAATTTTTAAGTAAATCGTACCTGATTCCTTTGGAGTTTTCTTCCTAAACAATTTTTCCGGGCTTGACAAAATCTGGGGTGGATTTGGATCAGGGTTCCTCCGAGTATGGACGACTCTGTGAGCCTAAACTTCATCAATAAGAACCCTTTAGATTATAGTGCGGAGTTGCCAGAGAAAACACCTTGCAGCCAAACTAATATATAACTATTTTTTTTCCCTCAGAGATATTATTATAAACAATAAAATTATTTGGGGATAATATGCCTTTCACTCCGTAGAAATGGTGCCAAAATTTTATCTCTTAGAGGAAACCTTGGTTGTAGGAAAACCTCTATGGTAACCTCAAACCTCTTTGAGGTTAAAAGCTGGCCCTTCAACCTAGAGAAGGATCTCTCCCTAAACTAAACTACTCAAAGTCACTGTAGTAGAAGTTTTTCGAATTGAGTAATATGGTCACATTTACTGAAGAATGATTGAAATTTAGTTGGGCTATGTGAAAATACTACCATTGGGCATGGAGTCTAACCCAGTCAAGTTTTATACAAACATAGTTTCGATGAACAAAACACAAAAGAAGGGTATCAATAATTCCTTTGACGCTGAAGTGATTTAGAGGAAGATGAAGGAAATTAGGGTAAGGGTTAAGTGAACAACAATTGTTAATGCCCGAGAAATAAAGAAACATGAGCATCAAAATATGAATCTCAATCTCATACGCTCAGTTTTTAAGACATGAGGAAATATAAAACAAAACAAAAGACAGACAGGGAAATAAAACATAAGAATTTTTGTAAATGCTCATGAACACTATTTTCATTAATATCTGCTAAAAAATACACAAAGATGTTATATCTCAAATAACCACCAACCATTTTTCCTCCTACACTTCTTTCTTATATAAGCATTACAATAACTGAAACATGTTTGTAGCTCAAAAATAATTACAGTAATCCAATAGTAGAAGTATAAATATCTTAGGTACATGCATATGAAAAATATATTTTAAACATATCGAAAATAAAAAATAACTTGCTGAAAATTATGTTGAAAATCGGGTTGAGAAAATGTATCATGATTGTGGTTCCCTCACTGTAGATCACCCTTGTCATCCCTAAAAAATGATTTTATGTTTTTCTCCTATTTTTTGGTCATCCCTATTGTAATACGATGATATTTTCATTGTCAATCCTTTAGCTTCCTGAAATGATAGTTTTGCTGACAGGCCGACTATTAGTGCTTCTATGAAATTGTTTATTTTAAAATGCACTGACAATGGAAATGTCAACACTTCTTTGCAAAATTTGTTGACAATGGGAATGTCAGAGCTCTCCTTTTCCCTTTTGTACCTAAATAATGACATGTTCGTGAGCATTAATATATCAACAAAAATCAATTTAACAATGAATAACCAAAAACCCAAATATGGTTACCAACTTCCTAGCTGAGAGTACTGGCTGCCTCCAAAGGACGTCCACCTTATCCATCATCTGCCACTTGCCAATCTAGTTTCCATAGGGATTTTCTTTTTTAGTTTCCCTAGCCTAAGACTTTTTATAACTTGCAGTTTTCCCTTTGTTTATTATAAAGTCCTCTAATGGGACATTAGCGACGTATATTACTTCCTTGGCAAGGTTAGGATCTTGTTTCAAATCTATCTCCAGCCTTAATTTGTTTAAGGGCCCGGTGTGAAGTCTTTTACCACCTTTGAACATTTCAAATAGGGATGTTTCTTCTTCATCATGGGGTTCAATTTCAAATTTCTTTCATTTGGTCTTCTCTGGTAGATGAGATTCTGCAGGGGAACTCTCAGTGGGTGACTTCTTAGTGTGAGGGGAATTCATAGTAGGAGGCATATTTTCAGTGGGAGGGTTAGCAGTGGGTTGTGTCTATTTAAGCCTATCACTTCTTCTAGCATAAACATTAGTAATTGTAGGAACAAAAGATGAAGGAAAGTCTCTCTCCTTTCAGCTTTGATTTTGATCAGTGGAGGTGCCTTGAGAGGAGTCATGTCTGAGTTTTCTTTCCTTGTTTGGTACCCATTTTCCTCCCTCATTTATCCTTAGGGGGTTGGGGTTGAAACCCTCCCCAGAACTGAAAATAGCTCCACATTCTTCCAAATTTGGCCAAATGATTTTCAATTAACAGCTTAATTAAGGCTTTTTGATAAAGCAAATAAGGGGATGGGTCTGCTTGAGCAACCATGTCCTTCAGAATCTCCAATAAATAAAAACAGACATTTATTCCTACTTGTCCTGCTAGATGAGCTAATATATGGAAATGGTATAAGTTTACCTAGATAAAATTCCATTCACATGTGAAATAAGACTGGGTAATGTGTAGCACCCCATGCCATTTGTCTTCCAGCCAAGATCTTTGCACCCCTAATATCAAGTTTTTGTCTTTGAACTCGACCTTCAAGAAAATAGGATATCAATCCCAACTAGAACGTGACTTCTGGAAACTTTATTCCCCATCTGTATGTAGAGTTCTAACCACTGCAATTAGTTCCTCTATGACTAATAATGAAAACCCTCCTACCTCCACACGGTGACTATCAAACTCCTGGGTGAATGCTTGAGCCACAACGTCATGGTAATTGGTGAATCATTGGAAAAATTCCTGTGACCTAGCCTATTGGAATTGTTGTTGAATATTTGGGTAAATTTCCAAGAGGTCAAGACCTTTTGGTTCATTTTTGTTAAGCTTCCCACTTTTCCCCATTTTCTCTACAGTTTTGCGATACGTAGATGAGAGGCCCGGATATGATGTTGTATATATGTCGAATAGTTTGAACCAAACAACTTTTCTAGCAATAAATCTAACAAAACTTACAAATGAAAATGATGAAAATACTATGTAGAAAAAACATTAAGGTTTTCAGGTAGAATAATTGATTGAGAGGTGAAATAATGTTTTAACCCTTTGATAATTACAAAATCACATCATACCTCTTTGGCAGCAGAAAACCTTCCTTTCAACACCTTCAGATTTATCGTCGCATGACTCAGCAATGGTTATTTTGTCATTGACGTGGAATGTGTCAATGCATTTAAAAGACCAAAATTCAAATTTTAATTTTAGCATTGATACTCTCATTATCAACCAATACCTGATAACACCCACACTCCCATTGTCAGTGTATTCCTCTAATAACTTTTTGAACTCAAAAAGCATTGATAGTCCCATTATCAACATTTTTCCTGTTTATTACAAATATTTTCGCTGACACTGAAATTATCAGTGTTTCTTAAAAATTTTCAAACTCAAGATAAATTGTGATAACAATGTGGAAGCCTAATTGGAAAATATTTAAAGTTTAATTTTTAATTTTTTTGAAAAGATGGTTAAGTCATCCATGGGATTCACAAGGAAAAAACCCTGAATGACAATTTTCATTTACCAGACAGTTAGAGGACATATACTTCCTCTCTCTAGAGATAAAACATCTCAGTGGGAAAGGAAGCCGACGAAGGCAGGAGAGAAAGCCAGAGGCATCTATGAAGGAAGGAGAGAAAAATGGTGCCTTAAATAGGACGTTGTTAAGGTAAGGTAGGATGCTTCTCGTTAGGGTATTCTTGAGCTCGTTGTTGCCCAGTGGAAACCCTAAGAGAGACTTATGAGTTTGTGAGTTCTTTTGGTGGGACTTGTATAGTCTTGATGACTAATAACATACATTGCTTAATGTCATTTCCCATCAAATGTTCTAGAAGTGAAAAGGATCAGAGGGATAATTGGTTGTGGTGACCAATCTCATTGGATGGGAGGAATGGTCTTTCACGTGGTTGGATTCCTTAGCTATCTAAACCTATACAGATAAGTATATCTAATATCTAGAACTCATAGTATCTTTGTAACGGCTAAACATAACACTCATGGTACGGCTAAAAAGACAAGTATATTGTACAAATAACACATTTACATACATAAATCCTACTTGACAACCTTGTTTATTTAAAAATTATAACTTGGTTATCATAAGTCAGACAAAGCTTGTCGTTCTAGTTCAACATAGTGTTAGCTAAATCTACAACAAATAATTAAAAGCTATTGGTGATGTCGAACACAACTCTGAGACTTAAATTTAAACATAATAGAATCTAATTCATTGCTTCATGAGATTGAGACTACTAGTAAAAAGAAAAGGTGTGCCTTTACGAGAAATACAGTCCAGAACAAGAAAATGTAGTAACTCTTAGACTCTACACTAGGGTTTAGGGTAATCAAGGAATTACTGGAAATGTGTTCATATTAAATGTAAATTACAATAAATAAAATCTTGGTGCAATTAAGGGTTATTGGGTAATACAAATAACCAACTATTTCTCATAACTAAAAGAGAGGGTTTAACCCCCCCAAAAAGGAAGGAAATTGAGTATTCCATATAAAAATGGGTATATCATACAATTAATTTAGAACCAGTAAAGTTTAACAAGAAACTAAGTCGGTTGTGGTTCCAATCCTAATAAGGCAAATGAAACCCTACGATAGCCCATTGCTCCACTCCAATGATTATCTACGAGAATAATAACTAACAAATATGTCGAACAGGTGAAGTGGAGCGATAAGAACTTGTAAAAGAAAGAATAAACCATGAGTGAGAACTAAGATACGTCGAAAAAGTGCCTAACATCCATAGGAATGAAATTTTTTCCATTAAACTTGTGTGTGAAAGAAGCCCTAACCTACACCAAAAATTACACAGAATTAGTACTAAATAAACTAAAGGATAAGAAAAGTAAGAAAATATCTTGAGTCAATGGTAGCATTTTATCTTAGAATAAATCCTTGCTAAACATGCAACCATTGTACCGTCAAAATGAGATTACAAGGGTTCATTGTTCTCAAAGCCTGACATAATTTGCATGCAGAAAACAACACCATGTCACTTCCATTACCTAGTATGAAAACCGTTGAAGGCCAGCTTTAGAGGAGGTACTAAGCCTGACATTGCTTGTGAATTAGAGTGGTAACCCACGAACATGGAATTTCAATAAGTTGCTTTTGTAAAACAAAACATGGAAGGATAAAACCTAACTATAATAGAGACCCAAAATATACTTGAGCACTGAAATTCGAGGCCGATTGAACCATGGAAATTAGAAAGAGGTTAGGGTTTTTCTGCAGAAGCTCCACAATACATAAAGGGTTGCATATGAACCAAAGTTAGTCCAGGGTGAGGGTGTTGTTACCCAAAATATGACCCAAGAGGCTTACATATTTCTAATAAAAACTAATCCAAATCGGCGGTGATACCAGTACACATGACTCGAACCAACTAGCCTCAAAATTCAAGGTGAGTGAGATAGCTAGCATTTGGAAACGTTCTGGCTCTCAAGGCTTGATTGCAAACACCTCTGATAGATCATGTAACCACAAGCCAAATACCATGTGACAGGTGGGAAAACATAAGATAAATTATACATTGTATAACCCCATCACATCTACACAACAAGTAAATCTAATATAAATTAGGAAATTCATAAATAATCATTTGACACCGAACAAGTAATATAATCAACCCATACCCTTATTTCAAGTGGAAATATTTTATAGCAAGGTGTGCGTATGGCCTCAACGGTCACGTCTTGTAATTAATTGTGGTGTGATATATTAGTTAATTATACTTTAAAAAAATTGATGTGGAGTTGTACATGTAGATGTTAGATTAACATTTAACTCAATCAAATTACATAAAAATAAAAAGAAATAATTAAAATAGAGTTAAAGTAATTTATTACATTTGTCGATAGGTAGTTTTTATCTTCTACAATTTGAATATAATATTTTTATTTTAAAAATAATATTGATTTTTTTAGTTTTTCTTAATAAATTTATTTGTTTATTATATTTAAAAAATAAATTACTCTCACTAAAATTTTTAAAAAATAAATATCTCCACCCTCTAAATAAAAAAAATTTCTCTTTAATATTAAAGGAAAAAATAGATTTTTTGGTCAACCTCTCCCAAACCTGTAAAACATTTTAATTGGGCCAACTTATATTAAAATAATAATAATAATAAGGAAATTAAGGAAAAATGATTGATTTACCATTTGTGTTTTTCTATCCACCTTTTTACAACCTATTGTTTTGCCAATAATATTCTTATGATATAAGGTAAGGTTTCGAAGCTATTATATAGTATGTGAAGCATTTTCCTTCATCAATGTGCACATGACCACACAAAGCTCCATTTCGCCAAATATTTATGGTGTTTTAATTTTAATAGTGGTGAAATTTCACTAATCTTATGCACGAGCAATTTTGGCATTGAAACAAGCAAGTTAAATATTTATTTGGTTTCTTTTGTCCATTATTTTAATTTTTCCTGTCCACAGGGAAAGAGTCAAGCATGGAAAAATATGATGATGAAAATGTTTTGCATCTATGATGGTTTAACACACTTCCTCCTAGAACCTCTGTTCAAAAATGAATATTTTCCACAATTATTTTCATTGTAATTCCACTCATCATTGATACCCATGTACAAAATACATAGAATAATCCTTCCATATAATGATTTTTAACAAAACATACTAGGAGCTTGACCTAAAATTTGCATGGGAAGCATTCAACAAATTCATGGAAATCAAAAAAAAAATTTGTAAATATGTCTATGTATTTATATTGATAACTAAGGAAATTACATGAAGTATAACAATGGAAAGTTTTCAGAACTTTAATAGATCTAGATTGAACAAAATTCTTCGTTCCAGATACCAAAAAAAAAAAATCATAGTAGACCTTTGTCTTGGCCAGAAAACTAGGGTGCCTCGCATCAGATACTTAAAATTGAACCAAGTCACCCTTTACAAAAATATAACATGAGATAAATAAAGCGAACATAAGGACACCATAAGGTATAGTTAAAAATGAGAAATACATAAACTAGTCAAGGATGATAACTGAAGATCCTGGAGAGCCAACAATATGTGAGTTGTTCTCCGAGAAGGTAGAATTGGCATTGATAATATTGAAAGGACATGCATTAATGATTGCATCCTCTTCCTCATGTCCATTAGATAAGCAGCAGAGTCTGAAGCTATGTACCGTTCCACTCGGGTCATCCTTACCACTATGTCATCCAAGTTATCTAATGTCTCACATAATGCGCTTAATTTCTTCTTGGCCTGTGAAGAGTTTGTAATTATCGACTTGCTTATAATGGATAACCATGCTAAGAAATGTCTCCATTTGTTGATGGTGAGTGATTGAGTGAATAAAATGGATTTGTCTTTATCTAAATTTTCCAAGATCTATTACCTGTCTAAGGTTGCCTTCGCTTATCTCAGAATATAAGAATATTGGTAGTCTCCAAATTCCTTAGCTTCCAACTTCAAAATTTCTTTCCTGGCCTCCAAAGGAGCAGTATCAAAGAAAATTCCATTGATTCCCACACTAACAGTCACCTATGCTTAGAGGAAGATGTCCCTGTCGCTCCACCACGTTAGGTGGGTAGTCATTGTCTCAACACCATACATAAACTACAAACAGAATAACTAACCACTACCACTGATGAACGGGAAAGGACCCCAACAATATATTTTACGGAATGTAATTATACTTAGACACTGAAGTCGTAATTGACTACAAAGTAAGGGAGTAAGGTGAGAGGTTTGAGGGTTGAGGGAGGCTTATGAGACACCACTTTCCGCAACTGAAACGACCTTACAATTGTGTAAACATATGAGGGATAGGAGTGACGAGACCTATTTCTAAAACCAAATGAAGAAGGTACCTTAATACCAAAACCCACATACAAGCATTGGGAAGTTGAAGGATACTCCAGCTGGTTATGAGATCTACAAGGATGTCAGGAATAATACGATCACCAACTCAAAATATGGGTTAGACCCCATGTTGTGCAAGAACAACACAAGTAACATTGAGAGAGACTACCACCCTTAGTACTCAAGCATTGGTGTGACCGACATTGAGAACAAAAACAAGGAATAATAACCTCAGTACTCAAGCATTGGTGTGACCTATAACGAGAACAAAAACAAGGACTACCACCCTAAGTGCTCAAGCATTATTTTTTACCGACAATGAGAACAAAAAAGAGTTTATATAAAAGGAAAAGAGATGAGTAAGGTGATGAAACACCTTGAAAAAGCATCGCAAACCAAATCTAAACCACCATTCAATAATGTACATCAATTCCACAAGGAAACAAGTTACATCTATGTTGGAAAGCAGGGCTCCTGAGTTCCACCAACCTGCAAACTATGTAGGGATTTTATAACAAATTGTGAGCATGAGAGATTTGGTATGAGGAGGGGAGAGGAACCAATGGGATATGCACAGAAAGGGCCAAGTGTCCCATGTTAATCCAAGGCTCAAAAAACCAACACAAAGGGACAGTATGATCTCATTAATGAGGTTAATTATTCTATCAGGTAAATCACTTGCTATGACCAATCTGCCATGCGAGGAGGTCTCCACATCCGCAAAGTAAGAAGGAATGATCAAAGTGACAATCACAGGATGTATGAAAACACAAGGAGTGAATTTTGGAAACTTAATAGGAGGGGCCCTAGCTAGGTGATCTCTTGTACCTTGACCTAATTCTTGCCATGTGATTTCCATGCGAGGGTAAGGAGAGAGCTCGATTCAATTATCAAGAGTTTCCAAGGCTTTTGGAATGGGAGGGACGCAAGTATGTCTTATTAATATGCTCATTAATTATGATATAATTATTTTTTCCTCTCTAGAAAGCTTATCTTTGTTGACAGAAAGTGATTGACGATAAAACAACCCCATTAGGGAAAGGTGTATTGGCAGCAGACTTACGTGAACTAGTTGAGTGATCCCATGATACATCGATGGAGACATTTCCGTGTAGGCTTCTCGAGTCCTCCAAGTGGTCCCCCATCTTGTTTCCTTCACACCGAGTGTGGAAGGGAATTACATAGTCAAATTTTGATAGCAGGTCACCTATATTTCCAAATGTCAAATTAAGATGCCAACTGTGAGTAATTCTATTCGGCAAGTGATAAAGGAGTAATTTTCTAATGCAAGTCAATACTACTTAGGAATCACCATGGACTTGGATTGGCTTGTAACCTTTCTTAACAACTATTTGGAGCCCTATTTCGAGTGCCATGAATTCCATCATGTTTTTCATAGCTATCCCACATGACTGAGCAAAAAAATGTAAGGGGTTTGAGTTAGCATCTCTCAAGATACCACCAATGCTTGCTTTGCCTGGATTTCCTTTAGAGGATCCATCAAAGCTTAATTCGATGAAGTATTATGGACGAGGTATATAAATATTGGGGCTCAAAGGTTTGCTATGTACTTTGTGTAGAGAACTGTCAATGCCCTTTTGTGCTTGGATACCCATAGCTTTTAATATGAGTGTCTCATTCTCATCTAGGAAGTAAAGGTTTGCTATGTACTTTGTGTAGAGAACTGTCAATGCCCTTTTGTGCTTGGATACCCATAGCTTTTAATATGAGTGTCTCATTCTCATCTAGGAGGTATTCGTTTGTAGGCGGAGGAGCTACCATAATCATCTTCTTTATATTATTAAGGACGGTGTCTTTTAGCACTTGTAAATTCATTTTCTTACCCTCAAATAGTCGTAGGTTCCTCTCTTTCCATAGAGACTAGAAGGAGGATCTAATGGCTAAGTGTCAAGATTTTGATATCAAAGGGTGTTTAATATTCCACTCAAAACAATATTCCAACCAAGTTCTAACTATCAAGGTGTTTGGCATTAAACATCTGAAAATTTGTTGGACGAAATTACACAATATGCAGGGGAACAATCACTTAAGAAATAGTTGTTTCATTGTCTCTTCCTCCTATGAGCAAAGAAAACATATCGACGGACCCTGAAAACCTTTGGTTCTAAAATGTTCCCATGTTAGTAATCGTCCCCAAGCGATCATCCAGATGAAGGTTGTGATTTTGGTCCAGACACAATCCTTTCATAGGTGGCTCCATAGTTTTGACTGTTCTTGGAATTGAGAATCTGCTAAAACAGAGTAGCTTTCTTTTAATGTAAATTCACCTCACGGTTGTCTCCCCCGTTGCAGGATGTCTAACTTTGATAATATACATATTAGTTTATTATGTAACATCATATTATAGTCATTCCAATGATGCGTGCCCTCATATTGTTCCTACAAGAGAGCCCAATCAGTTTTTGTTTTCCATTGATGCTAGAGTTGGTCATTTCCTTTCTCTTTCCAGAAATCTGTCATTTGATGAGCTCCTTAGAATTGAGAAAGATCCTTAATTGTTTGGATTTTATCAATGACTTGCATAATTCGAAACTAATGCTAGGATTCCTCCTAAAATGTAGTCGTTGTGCCATTGCATATCTTCTAGAATGCACTTTGTTTAACAAAGTCTCTAGTCTGGAAGGCCCAATTCCATGCTCCCGAACCTTTAATTTCCCCATCAAATCACAATCCTTCAACTTGAGTAATCAAAGGTAGGTATTTTCATAACCATATTTCCTTCCAGGTTTGAGAAACACCCTAGACTAGAAGCCACTAGAGCTTCATGGCATACACTAAACTAGTTAGAGTGGGATCATGCAAACCTAAGCCTCCTTCTTCTTCAGGAGTGTCAATTTATGCCACCCTAATAATGCCCATGCATGTTTATTAGTTGATCCTTTCCATAGGAAATTAGCCCCTAATGATTTCAGTTGGTTTGATACCGTGAATAGGATTGGCATTACTAAAAGTTGATGGTTGGTTAAGACTTGTAATACCACGTTTGTCATGAAAATCAAGACTAGTATGTATTGTGTTAAACCCCTTTCATAAATATGTGCAAGATTGATTTGTATCACATTCTTCTTAGACTTTGTGCTTATTGTTTAAAAAACAATTTATAATTTATTAGTGTAGAGGGGATATTTTCTTATCATAATTTCTTTTGCATTATTTGTTTGGAGATCCAACATATTATGAGAGAGAGACTAAATCTTGGAGTGCGTAACCAATGAAAAAATGGAAGAAGAAATGTTGAATTAAGGATTTCATAGAAAAGTAATTATTTTTATTTTTTAACATTTAGTTTTTTCCTTATTATTTCTAGATCCAACATATCATTAGAGTGATACTAAATCTTGGAGTTTGTGACCAATGAGAAAATTCGTATCTTTATGGAATAAGAAACTTTGAATTAAAGATGGTT
>APFE030259398.1:12834-44855 GCA_000404065.3 Pinus taeda
ATCATCCAAGAATTGTTCATTTATGTAATGTAAAGGAGGTTTCCCCCTTGAAGAGGCTGAATTCTAAGGCGTTGATCTATATTTTCTATATTTTCTTGAGCTGGTTCATAACAGTTGTGGCATCTAGATATGTTGTTATTGATGTACATGGAATTAATTTTATCAAAAAATTAAGTATTTTCAAAAACAAAAATATATATCTAAATGAAGGATGCAGATAATTAGAAAAGTATGTAGAAGATTAAAAAATATTTCGTACATAAGATCTAAAAACAAAGGTGAGCAACAAATCTGCCCCAAAATAATGAAATGGGATAAATGTGGGAGTGTATAGTTGACCACATGGAAGAGGTTGCATGGTTTATTTTAGAAAGCTTGAATACCATTGGCAGTGAAGGGATAAAACATGCCTTTTCCATGCAATGAAAAGGCTAGCAATACCTGGTGACATGTGCAGCTGAGATCTAAAAATAAAGGGCCCCATTCAGAAGACAAATTACATCAGAAAGTACAATTTTTTGCTCGAATAATTTGTGATGAAACATGAGTGATAAACTTAATGTGATTATGATATTTCTAATCGCATGCTACAAACTTTCAAGATATTGGATATTCTTGTGATATATTTTTTAGCCACATTCCAGTTAAAATACTACATTATGATTAGGAACAAGTGGATGATCCGACGGTTTAGTAGAAGCATGTGGGATGTGATCAAGTTGATCAACATTTCCTTTTTATGGAATCACTGTTGTTATGCAAATTTTCCCAATGGGAGCACACCTTTAAATTTGGAAAAAGATTTTACTTTCAAATCAGATTTGTCTATTAAGATCATAGCCAAAATGGCCATTTTCCCACACTAACAATTAAAATAAAGCAATATTTAATTGCTAAAGAAGATCTAGACAGGCAGAAGTTAAAAAAGTTTGTGTCCGAGCAATCAATCACAATACTCTGTTCATCTACCTATTAGGCATTCATTATAGACAGAGAAACATGCCACAAAGTAGAAAAAAAATTGTTTTGAACTCAAAAACAGAGTTGAACTTGAAAGTTTAAAACCAAAATAAAGTTGAAACAAATAGACATATAGAGCTATCACCAAATCAAGTATTATTTTTAATAATTTATTTAAGATGCTACTATGTTTTTCTCTCGCAACTGTGATGATACCAGTTATGTACGCTTGGTGGTTTACTTGTGTACCTGGTTGATTTTGGACTATGGACAGAACAATGCCTAGTTTGCATTGTTGTATGTGGGGATGATTTATAAATCATTTCTTCAAAGTTTGCATTTAAATTCAATGAAGCTAACTTAAAGGTCATCTACAAATGTGGAAGTTGCAAAAGGTTTGTCAATATTTATTCTTTCTATGATGTGATTGCTTCTTCTCTAGTAAAAATAAAAGCCACAATTATTGAATAATTAACCTTTACAGAGCATTGTGATGCCATATTTTAGGTAATTTAAAAAAACTAAAGTGTACAAGCAGTAGGTTGTAGCTCAATAGCATCATTAAAAATCAAAATAAGATTACAGGCATCATGTTTTCTTTTTAGTTTATAGAACATAACACAAAACAAGAAAATCAAGATAACTACTATTTATAGACACCAAATTGAAACTAGAAAATTTCAAAACATATATATAATGAAGAAGTTATAAATATTTTTGTAGTAATATCAGTGTCAAAAAATGTAAAATTTTTGATTGAAATAGTATCAATAAAATCATTTCTATTGTTTTATCAAAATTGAAATAGAAAAACTTGAAATTGTTCACTATCACGTTCATTTTCCTTTCAGCATTGGGTTGTTAAGTTTTGTGATATCACAGAGTCTTCTTTTTGAAAAATGGCCAACCCTATAATGAGAGAGATAATAAAAAATTCTTATTATGCTTGTATAAATAAAAAACAGATGAATTTTGTTATATGGCCAAAGACTGAAAGTCAAAGAATGAAGTTGTTACCTAGGGAGAGAAGACAAACTTGCTAGTTGAGATTTTCTTTTGCTTGTTGCTGTGGTAGGTATCTAAAATCTCATTGTCGCCATTTAGAGTGAACATACCTTGAACTTGGAGACTGCACATCATATAAATTGTTGTTGTTTTTTTCTGCAAATATTCTTTGTAAGACATTTGGGCTAATGTTGGAAACAACTGCTTTAAAACTAGTTTGTTTCTAAGGCAACATTGTAATGTGTTGTTATTAGGAGTTCTTATAATGCAGTTGATACAATGCAGAAAGAGAAGTTGAGTATTTTGTTTGCATTTAGTGAAAAATGTTGACATGACTTCTATCATTACAGTTGATGAGATTGGGCAACTACAAAGTGCACACACAGGTTCAAATGGTGTGGAATATGCATTTGCAATTAGTAGTGTTCCTTGCACCTGCTAGAAAAGAAAACTAGTGAGTAAATGTATAATGGAAAATAAGTAACTGTGTAATTAAAAATAAACAAATTATTGTATATGTATGTACCTAGTTTTGTCTATCAATTAGTTTTCTGAGATCTTGTTTTATTTCAGTATTCAAATTTGTGATGAATGTGGCCTGTGTTGTACGAAATGTTTTTTCCTTGGGGTCTTTTCTTTTTATTATGGTTTTGAAAGGCATAATCGGCATTTCTCCATTTTGCAGTCTGTGTTAAATTTCATTGTAGATAGGCAACAAGTTTTCAAATAGTTGTAGCTATGACATAAATGACAGAAAGAAGAAATCATGTTATTGATAAAGGAAATAAATAAAGATTCATAAAGCTTATGGGTGAATGGTGTAAGGCAGAGCATCTTACTGAGGCCATATCATCTTTAGAACTTCCATCTTTTATTTGCAATGTATATTGCATGCCAAATTTTTGAGCTGTTGTTACAAGTACTGCAATTGTTGCTATTGAGAATGTTTCTATGTTTTCTCCCAATTGTTTTATTGTTGCATTTGGAACAAATTTGTATTCTGTACAGATTGGGTTGATGTTCTATACAGTTCTTGTGTTTTCTAATAACAAAATGCGATCACAGTCGCCACAGTTGTAATTTGTTTTTGGTAGAATCTGGAAATTTGTCAGTGCAATTCCTTTTCTTCGCAAGATGTTTTGATTGTGTTTTTTGATGAGTTCGTTTGGAACAACCGTTGTTATTGTCATCAATCCCTACTGATCAGTTAGATCTACACACAATATTTAACGAGTTTTTTGTGCTTTGTCAAGAAATGTGTTGTAGAAAACCATTGCATCACCATGGAATAATTTTCAGTTTTGAAGATGTTCAATTCTTCAATTGATATTGGAATTGTCGATGGTGCATTTGAACTATGTACATATGAAGCAAATTAGAGTCAATTACAAAGAAACAATGTTGATGTGTATATTACAATGTGACAAGTGCAAATAAGTGATGGGCATGGCTTGACTTGCGTTGTTTCTTTTTTGTTAGTTTGTTTTTCTTGCTGCAATGTTGTGTTGATTTGTTGTTCAAGGCTACAAGGCATTTGCTTCATTGCAAAGGATAATGATTGGAAAATGAAACTAGTCATATTGGAGACATGGAAAGAAACTTTATATATATATTTGGTGAATTGATATTTTTGAATAGTATATGTATATACTTGCCTTCTGAATTTTTGGTCGTTGGAGCTTTGATCCATTTTAGTTGGATAAGAGAAAAGGAAATTGCATTAGACGTTTCTTTGGATATGGATACAATAAATTCTTGCAAAAGAAGAGTAACGAATAGTTAAGTTTCAATGACAATAAAAGGGGAAATAAAATGATATTAATTGCAGATATGGAAATATTTTGATGTGTTTTTTGATTCATCTGCATGTAAATGGTCCATTATGAGACATATTGTGTCATGATCTGACCAATATGTATCTAGCTCAAGTAAATCTTGTAGTTGTTTGTTATGTTAGACCATACATGATCAATGTTCGATGTGTGCCACATAGCTAGTTGTATCTAGTAAGAAATTGAGGTTGTGGCTATGCATATAGTCTTTTACTGTCTTTGTTCTACTGTTATGTTCATGCATGTTAATGTTGAAATCTCCTATGATGATTATTGGTTTACTAATAGATATATTGCAAAATGTTTTTTCAAGAATATCTAATATATTGGGCAATGTGGCATAGGGTGTTGTGTAAACATTAACAATTGTAATTTGCATTCCATGTAGAATGATATTTGTCACCAATGATTCTACATTGTCTTATTGAAATTTCATATGCTCAACAATTCTTATATTTTGTTTAAAACATGTGAGCAATCCATATTTATAATGGCTTGATATGCAATTAAATGTTTTGAACTTTTGTTGCAATATTTCTTATTTCAAATGTGTTTCCTGTAAACATAGAATATCAGCGTCCATAGATCATAGTCATTGAGGACATCATTGATATAAAATTCTAGGTTGCGAGTGTTTAGAGAAAAAATGGATGTGCATTAATGTCTATGCAAAGATTGATAATTGTAATCTAGTCCCCATTTTGCAAATTGTCATAAACGGTCCATTTCAGCTGTTATTTTCTGCTTGACTTTGAAATTTTATTTCTTTAGTGGTTTTAATAGGAACAAGGATTACATGTTTCTAACACGAGACAAGGTTGTATAGACTAATCCATGAGTTCGTATTCCAGTAGGATCAAATGGAAAGTTGTCTAGAGTAAGGCCTTATGATCTATGGATTGTTTGAGCACATGCCAATTCAATAGGAAATTGTTTTTTTATTTTTATATAACCTGTTTTTGCTTGCGATGCTTTTGATATTCGGAATATGGGGATCCAATATTTGGAAATACCTTGACTATAGAAGTGAGCCAATTTTTTTTCTTGGCAATGCCCTATTTTTGCATCGAAGAAGTTAATCCATATGATATCAATTTCATTTGTTTTTTTATAGGATTTAATGATTCCATCTACTCCATTGACAAGGCCATCTTGTGAATTGTAATTTCCAACATATATCTCAACTAACATGTTTTATTTTACAACTATTTGTGAAGGCAATGTTGTTGTATGTAAATGTGAAGGGAAATCACCATGGTTTTCTTCTTCTTGGTCGATTTCATTGATAAAAATCTCGTCTCCAGGAACAATTGACAACATCTTATTGTTGTGCAAAGTGACATCTTTATTTTTATAAAAAAGAGAAGGGAAAGCGAGGTCTATAGGTGTAGGCCTAACACAATTTCTGTTCAAATATTGCAAACCATCTTTTGTTTGAGTGTTTGTTCGCATTATATTCAATATTGAGATGAATTGCTCGTCTGTTTGACGCATTGTAATATCCAATTCATAGCACTTTACATTTTCTTGCCAAAAGTCATATGGGATTGATTGCTTGTTGAGAACAGGTAGTTTGAATATCAAGGAATCTTGTATAGGTTGTGCTTGATAGAGATCACCACAAAAAATGATATCGATATTTTCGAAATATTTTGTTTAGACATGTTTTAAGTTCCTCAATTGATCATCAATGAAAAACAAGAA
Source organism: Pinus taeda (assembly GCA_000404065.3). NCBI lineage: Eukaryota > Viridiplantae > Streptophyta > Pinopsida > Pinales > Pinaceae > Pinus > Pinus taeda. The sequence goes on from APFE030259398.1 coordinate 18,336, forward strand.
TCGACTTCCAAGTAGGGAAACCTTATCAATGAAAACTAGTCTCAATTCCTTGTAATGTTTTCCGAGTGCGTCCAATGTTTCATTGTTAAGCGGTGTGGGGGAAGACTTGTTAAAAGGCATAAGAAGTGTAGAGTGGACTATTGTACCACCTGCATTATATGCAGCTTTTCCTATGTATGCTAGTATCAAACCCTTTGGTTTCAAAGGATCAGTTGAATGATGTGCATCATAAAGTCGCATGAGCATTTGCAAGATTATTTTTGCTGTGAATGTTTTGCCAATTCTAGCTCCTCGAGTCAAGAATAAATATAGTGCTTTGTACATGTCCATATGCCTCTTCATTGCAATATCTTTGGTAATTGCTTGTTTTTCTCTATTGAGCATTCTTCTTAATTTGTGATATTCTGCATTTGTGCGCTGAAATGGGTACTCTGATAACTGGAATCCGATATTTAGTTTTATTTTTCTTTCATGGCGATGGGAATGTTGTAAATCTTTTTCCAAGTCATATTTTTTGCTAATTTTTCAGTGGTTTTTTGCTTTTTCATTGTATCAGTGGCATCTATGGTGCTATTTTTGATGTCTTGAATGGCATTTTCTAAATCACCCTATAATGGTTTGATATTATAAGTGAAATTGGACTCATTTGTTTTTATTGTGTTTTCATATAACATATAAGAAGCTTCCCATGATAGCAAGTTTTTTATCAATGTACTTTCACTTTTTTCAAATGGCACATATAGCAGAAGCTTTTCTCTGCAATAGTTTTCATAGTCAATGTGTTATTATTATTTTTTTTTTTTTCACAAATAGTATGGCTTTTGTTTTTTTTCTTTTCGAAATGGGTGTGCCATTTTTGTCGTACATTGAAGCAAATTCAGCAAGACATATATGTTTAATAGCATTAGGTTGATTGATATAATAATCAGTAATGGAACTACACATGACAATTTCGGAGTTGTCATCTTCCTGTTTTTGCAGGAACGATGGTTTGAGGATAAATGTACATTCATCCATTAGTGCTATGTTCATGAATATGCATTCTCAAGAACTATGATTCAATGGAAGAGAAAGTGTTATATGGACCACTTGTTGACCTGAGATCTATTGGAGATTAAGAAAAGCATTGCCCAGTGAGTGTATCATTTCAATAGTGTTCAACTTTCTCTTTTCATGTTATCTTCTTATCCTTTTAAATGCATTTTTCATTGATTTGTCAAATTTTGTCATGTAATAAGTGCAATATGATGCAACATCATATGCATTAAGGACAAATTGGGCATCAGTGTTTACATTCCATAGCTTTGGCATATTCATGGAAAAGCTAGTATTCGAAGTGTGCGAGGGTTTTCATTGCAATAACATCATTGGTTGCTTCAATATACTTTGTATTGCCAAGATGTAATCAGTTTTAGTTAAATGAAATACATGCAAAAGCTCGTCAAATGTGTTGTTGCTATTATATTGTTTCTCTTCCAAGATGTTATATATCATTTTTTCTTTTTCATTTAATGTCTCATCTACCAACACAGTTGGTTCAAGAACTTTTGTGCTTCTCATTAGTGGCATTGGGAAGTTGTATCTGCAATGTGAGTTTTTCCTCTTTTTCCAACTTCTTGTATGTTGGTGTTCATGTATTTTTGCAAGCTCTGGATCAAGGTGATCTATGCTACAAGTCAAGTAACTGTCAAAGATGTTTTGAATGTAAGAATTACTATTGACTCCATATATTAGTGCATTTTTTACCCATAATAATCCATGTTCATGTTCGTTTCCTCTATTTTGAAATTCAGTTACAAAGTAGTAATCAACTATCTCTCCGAAGAATGTTTTTTCTTTAGATATCATTTTTTTAAGACATTAATTCTATGCCTATAATAACGAGTACATGTTATTAGATTCTTTCTTATGAGATAGTCAATGTTATAGTCTTCTATTATCTCAATATGTTTTCTTTTTTTCCTCTTGCTATGTAATTTGGTCAATGTATTGACCAATGGAGCCCATCGATGTTCAACACATGTAAATGTGACGAAGAACGTTGGAGGGCCTTGTTGACATATCATGGCAAATATATTTTTCTTCATTTGTTGTAGGCAATCAAGAGAAATTCTTATGTGCTTAAAATCAATGTAACCAATGTCACTTTTAAGAATATTGCCCAAGTTTGGTTTATACTTAACATCTTTTGCTAGTAACTTTCTTCCTTTTAATTTCCACTTTATGATTCTTATTGAAATGCATGCAAGGACGTTTTCAATTATTATTTGCAATGTTTTGAAAAACAAAATTGTTGTGTGGTAAGAGAAGTCACCACTATAGTGCATTAACTCCCATTGTGCAATTTTTTGGTAGTGAATCTTTCTACAATATCACCATCACGTGGGTCTCCATAAAAGAGGGTTGGAAAGTTCATTTCTTCTGCATATTTGTCTCTGAAAATTCCAAGTGGATGTTGGCCTTCAGCTAGAGCAAGTTCAATCAGCTTCTCTTGTAAATCATGGATGCATTGGGATCCTGTGTATCCGTGCACCAATGTTTCAGTTGGAATCTCATTTTATGAATAACTACTTGTTTGATCTTTGTCTTCAATGTCACTATTTTCAATTGGACTATTTGAGGTAGTTGATTGTAGGATGTTATCCAAATTTTTATTTATGTGTATGTTTTCAACTATATAAAGGTGTTGAGAACATAGTTCCTTCAGTGTTGTCATGACAATATGCACACAAACTTTTCCTATTTGAAATGCATTTTTATATTTCAATCATATTTTCAATGCAACAACAACTGTTGTTGTGTTTTCCACAGATTGTGGTAGTGCAATGTGAACAATGTCTGTTTGGATAGGAAATTTGATGATCGATCCTGTTAAACCCATTTGTGATCATTTGTGTCCCCATTGTCTTATTTGTGCAAATGCAATTCTTAATGCTACAAGACGTTCTTCAAGTTCTGAGAGTGTGGCTACAATTGGAAATGGTTTGTTTCGCCCAATGTTCTTAGGTACAACAAATTGTGGCAATTTTCCATTTCGAACTGTTGTTTTTCAAACCTTGCAAATTACTTTCTTGGGCATATCTCTATGTTTTTTAGATAAATTTACATATATTTGTTCAAAGTATTTTCCAATCCTGTCCATATTCTTGTGAAACTGCAATTGTTTACATATGGGAAATTTTTGCTCAGGTGTGTCCTCTATGTTGGCTAAGTAAATTGTTATAGGGTTTTTATTGGATAATCAATTATGTTTATTCTGTGATTTTTGTTTGCATAAATTTTTATATTTTTTGTCTGTAATCGTGATATTTGTTGTAATATACATACATTGACCCTATTATTTCTATGTTCTATCATTGGCGTAATACCATATTGCAATTTGTCTTCATGCACATGTGCATTTTTTGACATAGGTCCACATTGCATGTGCAATGATGTTCTTTCTGTTGGAAGAATTTGACAATGTACATTGCTTCTATTGTTATGTCCATCTATTGACAAAGGTGCACAATGGGTGTAAAATGAATCTATTTCAAATGACACTATATTGTACGTTTGACATGAAAAGTTGTTGCATTGGTAGTAATTGACAATGCTCTTAGTTACAAAGGACCATTCATGTATGTTTACTTTGAATAATATTGTTGCCCATTGCAAACAAAATGACCCACCTTCTATTCCACTTTTTCAAATTGCATTTCCATATTCATAACGTATGTTTGCCAATTTGTAACATTTTTTTTAGTTTTTTATGACATCTTTTGATAGATATTTTTGTAGACAATGTAATGTAGTGTTTACATTGCACATGATCGAATTGCAGAATGAGTGCACAATGTAAAGTCTTAAGGATTCGACATCAAAGTCAGGTGCAATCAAATGACAAAGTGCAAAGAACATGCTATCTCCACAAATGGATATAGTGTTTGTTTCTTTATGCAATCTATGGCCTTGCATTTTATCATTCATTATTTCCCAATAGGTTTGTAGATATTTGTAGGGAGGAGAAAGATATTCATTGCATATTACAATTGATTGAGCTATTTTTTTGTACAACAATGGTTCATAGTGCCCATTAAAGGGGTTCTCATCATGGAACAATATATGCAATGGATTTGGAATTTTGTTTGAATTGAATAGCAAATACCTTTTTTTTTATGTTAATGACCAAATTACTATTGCTAAATTCAACCATTTCGCTAGCCAGTGTATGCAAAATGTGTCTCCCCATAGTCCTCGTTCATTCTCAATATGACCATTTGAAGTCGAAAGACGAATTCTTCACAAATATGTTTTTATGTCACAATTTTCATGAAGCTGATACAGGATATGAGGTGCTAGCTCGTAATTGAATGATTCAAGTGCTTCTATGTGACCTTGTTCAAGGCACATCAAGAAGTGGTCTATTGCGCCATTTCGCAATTCAGTGGATGTATATTGAAAATGCAAAAGGACTTCAATCGCATTGAAAAGACAATCACTTAAACTGTATGAAAATGCTTCAAGTCTAAAAAGGTTGTTAGTGTTCAAGACATCATCAATAGTCGCATCATTGTCACATTGTTTTCTTGGTTTGTAACTATCAACATCAATTATTTCATACATGTTTATATTTTTATTTTGTGATTTTTTTCGTTGAAATTGGCTAGCTAGGTGCAATTGTCTTATTGTTGCAAGTTTGGAGAATTTGGAAAAGGATAGGGAAGTTGTTTTTGCAATGAAACAGAAGCAAGAGAAAAGTGGAATAGAATGTGCAACTAACTTGACATTCTTACTCACATGTATTTGCAAGGAGACTCTGCAAAAGAAAATAATGAAGTTTCCATATACGTTTCTATATGTCGAACCAATAGCTTATGACATACAATGAAAGCATGAGGGAACCTAAAGAAAGGAAGATGATGAGGAAATCACAAAAGCCATATAATTTAGAAAACTATCGAGAAGAGAAATGATGTTGTTGACAAGAAATACAAGTTAAGCGAGATGGTTCTAATTTGCCTAAAGCAAGACTTTGTAACATCGTGATTACACATAATGTGTAGGCCATGGATATAGATTTGTTCTTGGTGAATTCTTTATGTTCTATTGATTATATTTATTTTCAGCTTGACTAGAACAAATCATCATCATATTATATCTGATTGTAAGAATTGGATCAACAATCCCTTTTGTTGTTGGGCACCATAGGCCATAGAAGAAAAATCTTTTATAGGGAAGCCCCTGTAGGGATCTTGGACCATCTCGAAGAGTCGGAAGATAAATTAAGGTGATACCGGTTTATTTTCCAAGTTCCACAGAATTGTTTTCAGATGGACATCTTGCACTATTTGGTGACAATTCATGTGGTAACAAGTAGGTTAAAAATCATTCTATGACTTCCCATTTGCTACAATATTTTAACAGACACCGAAAAAATTCTTCATTACGAAATATTAAATAAGGCTACATTAATGTATGAATTTGTTTATGCAACAATAAAACATACACCATTTACAATAGAGAAGCAATCTTTGGCACCATAGTCATCTAGAGTGAAAGCAGGGTGATGGAAACTGGAACTACAATCTTCCTACCATCTCTTCTTGTCACTGAATGATATTATCCGTTGCTAACCAAAAGAAAATTAAAATCTAGTGAATTAACCTAAATAGATGTATAAACATTGATAGCATGAGACACATACATCTTAAAATCTAAAACACACTCAACAACACATAAGAAAAAAAGTTACAATGAGGAAACTGCACGAAAGGGAACCAGAGAGAAGACAAAAGTACAAATAATGTAGGAAGCCATACCTTCAATTAATTGCACAAATGCTATAGATGTTCTTTCACAACCACTTCCTGCTACCTCTATTTTTCTGGTGATTTCACTCACTTCAAGATCTGCTACACCGTGAATTCAATACTCAATCACCTAATAAGTTCCAAAAACGAACCACTAAGATTGAGCTAGTGCAATTTCTAGACACAAATCAATGGTCATTTTTCTTATGATGATAAATTTGCACAAGTTACTCATCGAGTATTGCATAATAAATTTTCATAAGATATTCAATACGTTTTGAGAAAGTTTAAACAAATGAGTAAACTCTATTACTGGAAAGAAGCTTAAATATATCAGTTAAGTAGGAAAAAAAATTAAGTATATGGTGTACTCTCATAACAAGCATAAGTTTCAGATGTATTAACCACATCATTAAGATGTGCTCAACATTGGAGAATTGAGCGAAGATACAAGTTATGTAGTCCTTATGGCTTTTAGTCTTGCAGCAGGGATGCATATAGCATAATGTGTTCTTTTGTCATGGTACTTTTTTATTGCAACTACGCAAACATGTAGAACATCTAACTGCAACTAGGTTGTTTTCGAAGTCCCTAAATGTTAGGTTTATTGGTGATTGGTAACTTAGGATTTCTTAATTCTCAACTTATTAGTGACCTAAAGAGTATGTTTTCTTGCTTGGCTTTCCTCTGTTTTATGTTAGGCTTACTGGTAAGTGGTAACTAGGGTTTTCTTAATGCTCAACTTATTAGTGACTTGGAGAGTATGTTTTCTTTCTTTGCCTGCCTCTGTTTTTTCTTTAAGTTAATTTGTGTGAGTTTTTCTATGTAAAATGATAGCAGGATATCCAGATCCTATGACATATTTTACTTTTTACATTTTTTTTTTTGATCAAGTAAGAGTAGGACCTTCTATTAATCTAGCCAATAATACATAATTTACATGTAGCCACACCCACTCTGTGAGAGCTCAATAGGCAGTAGGGCAAGCAAGAGGTTGAACCATGCACCCAAAACAATGAGAAGCTTTAGCAAGAAAACTAGGGATTTCCAGCCAAACACTTTGGACAAAAAGCAAGCTAAAGACCTTCTAGTCGAACTGTCGTGCACCAACTAAAACCCTGAGTGCCTTGGAAGATGGGTCCACCGATCCAAGGCCCATAAAAATGCCACAAGTGACTCACCGAGGGTCCACAAGACTGCCACCAAAGGCTAGCTAAAAACAATAGTAGGCTTGAAGGGTCATAGATCGTGTGATCCGACCTGCAAGGATCCAACGTCACACCACACATAAAACCATTCAAATGGACTCGAAGAGAACTTTAGGCCAGTTCACTAAACTTGTTCGGGTCCGAAATGCCAAACCAACTTGCCCAACCAAATCTCCACTGTTGATCACCCGACGAGGATGAAACGGTCATTTTAGATATCGGGTGGACAAGTAGCACGAGAAATACCCATCCGACGAGTGTGGTTTTCTCTCACCTGTCGCCGCTACGTGCTACACGAAGAGTGGAATTGGGGGCCATCCACAAAAAACTAGATACCACTTGGACCCTGCCCGATAAACCACTTGTGGTTTTTGAATCAAACACCTCGCGAAAAAGCATGCGCTCTCTTTCACCAAGTGATTGCCATTAATCAAGTCCATCGGACAGTTCTTGAGCCTTCCTCCCAGAATCTTTGCCAAAGACCATCTAAACGATATGAAAGTGGGTGACCAAACCTGTGGTACCTCCCGAGTTGGTTTTTTGTCACATATCCAATGGAATGCTGAGCCTTGGATTGCGGCCAATACCACGAAGGGCAGAAGGTTTAGGGTTCCCTATCCTCCCGCCTATCTCCTGGATCACTTCGATCGATCTTATTACTCCATAGCTCCATATCTTTGCTTGCCTGACAGAGACAGTCCTCCAACAGTTTGCCTGGGGGTACCAATTCCTAAGCATACTGAGAATCTCTGTCCATGTTGGTGACTCCTTCGTTTTCCAAACAATCTGCTAGCATGTTATCTTTCCTCTTCACATGGACAAATCTGGCAGTTTTTAAGGTTTGCAAGTGGGAGTAGCTACGGTGAACAACCTACAAAAGCTTCCAATGCTTCGACACTTTATCTGGAGAAGTTCCATTGCATATTTTCTTGGCCGCTCTAATAATCAATTCCAAATTTGCTTCAATGATAACATTATGTGAATTTGAATCCACCAATATTTCCAAGCATTTCTCAAGCATCATGAGCTCTGCCATGTTATTAGTGGCCTTCCCCAAGTGGCCATGGAAGATCTTCTTTATTTGACCCTGCTTATCTCTTATAGCACCCCCAAAGCCCACTAACCTTGGGTTACCCTTAGATGCTCCATCTATATTAATCTTTAAGAAACCATGAGGAGGGGGCTTCCAAATGTTAATATCTGTGTTTATTTGGCTCACTCCCTTAATTATGCCCTGTGGGCTAATGGACTGGAGACACAAATGAAGAATAATACTCGCCTCTTGGGGCAGAGGAGGATCTTTAGCAAGTGTCCTCAACAAGCTTCTTACTGTTTCTTTGAGTTGCCTTAAAATTTGTTCAATTATGTGTTGGGGCTTACTGGCTTTGTTTTTGAAGATTCGACTCTTCCGCTCTTTCCAAACATTCCAGATAACAAAGCCTGGAACCAGAATCCAAGCTGTATTAATAATTTCATTCCCTGAGAATTTTTTCCTCCAATTATTCAAAGTGTTGGATACGTTGAGTCTGTCCCTATCTGTTTGTCTAAAGATTGAGGCCACCCAATCCCACACATTGTATGTGAAAGGACAGAGGTTGAGAAGGTGTTCCATCATCTCCTCATGAGAGCCACAGAGGTAACACTTGGAAGGACTAGTGAAGCCCTTTTTTAGGAGATTCTTCCAACTTAAGATTTTACTTTGATGCACTAGCCAAATGAATAACTTTATTTTCATCCAGTGGGGGCTCTGCCATAGTTTCTTCTAGACTTGATTAGGATACAGATAGTTAAATCTTGTTACATCCTGTTTAGCCTCTTTGAGGTTAAAGTTACCTTTGATATTCTTTCCCCATCTTAATTGATTAGGTGAGGAGGAGACCATAATACTTCTGTGCTCTAAATCCTGGGTGAGAGCATCTACCTGGGCCTTCAGAGGACTCTCATCACTATGGCTTAAATCCCTCCAAGTCCTCCATTTTCCATTATTCCTTTCCCGTTCCCAGAAGTGTTTTACCATAAGTAGACCTTTGTTATCTGTGTCACTCTCGAGAGCTGCTAATTCATCCTTATAAAGGTTGGGTTCTTGTTGCCAGTTTTCCTGCAAAAATCGTGCCAGGTTCCCTGCTCGAATTTCCCAGAAACTATGTTGTTGCACAATACTTTTATTTTCCCAGGCAAGGTTCCAAATATTGGAGCCCCTGATTTGCCCTGACATTCTAATGTGATCCTTCTCTTGCCAATACTTAACATATTTTTGTTTCGAAAACTTAGCCTAGGGAGCTATCAACTCCTTGATCCATCACCAAATTTTAGCTCCCGAAACTTTGCTGAGGGTTTTAGGATCATGAATCCCCAAGCCACCATGGCTTTTGGGCTTGCATATCTTGTCCTAGGCTACTAAAGCCCACTTCTTTTTCTCTTCTCCTCTACCCCACAGAAAATCCCTTTGTATGCTCCTGATCTACTACTTAATACCTTGAGGTGCAGGAAGAGCTGAGAACATGAAAATGGGAATTTCCTACAAGACCACCTGTGTGAGCACAAGGCGCCCTGCCAAATTTAGTGACCTACATGTCCATTTTCCGACCTTGTCTTAAAGCTTATTTATTATTGGCTCCCACACTTTCTTGCTTAGAGGTTTATCAGTAAGAGGTATACCAAGATATTTGGAAGGCAACTGTTCCCTTTGAAACCCAAGAATTCTAGTAATATTTCTCTTAACGACAATGTTAGTGTTAAAGAGAAAATATTTGGATTTGTTGAGGCTTACCTCTGTGCCTGCTACCATAGCAAAGTAGTTTAAGATGTTTTTAATTGCTCTGGCTTCCCTGGCTGTGGGTATGCCTTGCAGCATTATGTCATCCAAAGATTGTTGATGCGTGTTCATTTCTCCATCCAAGGTGATTTTGATACCCTAGATTCATCCCTCAGCATTTTCCATTTTGATCGCTCTGCCTAGCCCTTCCATCATGAGAACAAAGAGAAAAGGTGAGAGTGGATCTCCTTGTCTGAGACCTCTGGAGGGTGTGAAGGTTCTTGATGGAGCTCCATTAAGCAGTATGGAAAAACTGGTCATGGTTACTAGAGCCATAACCCATGTTATCCAATTTTGGTCGAAGCCATAGGCTCTTAGAATTTCTCTTATATAAGACCAACTTAGCTTGTTATAGGCTTTCGCTAGGTCCAACTGAATGATCATACCAACTTGTTTGTTGCTTTTGAGAGAGTGAACCACCTCATGAGATTGGATGATGTTGTTGAGGATTTGTCTTCCTTCCACATATCATGTTTGCTCCTCTGAGATGAGAGATGGTAGAAGGTGCTTGAGTCTATTGGCTATCACTTTAAAAATAATTTTATACACCACATTACATAAGGCTATGGATCTAAAACCATCCAGAGTCATGGAATTTTCCTGTTTTGGGATCAAATATATGAAGGAAGCGTTAAGAGCCTTCAGAACAAATTTGGATTTTCTTGAGTCTTGCACAACCTCAAGGATATCCTGTTTGACTGTTTCCCAGCAGGCTTTGAAGAAGTCTACGTTGAACCCATCTGGGCCTAGTGATTTTCCATTTTGCATTTCATTAATCACTTTCCTGACCTCCTCTTCTGACACTGGCCTGTTAAGATTGTGGTTGTCCTCTCTGGAAACCAGCTGAGGGATATACTGAGTGAATAGGTCAATGAACCTGGATCTATCCTCCAGTGGATCCTCTGCTATATTGAGGAAGTGTTGTAAAAGGACCGATTCCATATCATTATGAGAGACAAGCTCAATCCCTTGAGAATCTTTGATCTTTGTGATTCTGTTATGCGCTCTGTGAGCCATGGTAGATTTATGAAAGAATTTTGTATTTCTTTCTCCCTCTTTAATCCATTGTATCCTTGATTCCTGTCTCCATAAAATTTTCTCTTGCAAGCATCGATCTTCCCATTATTCCTGCAAAGAGTCAGTTAGCTTTTGCCGCTCTTCGGTGAAGCCATTAGTTATGCTGATCTGATTGATCTCTTGGAGCTTCTGCTCAACTTCTCTTTTGGTTTTGAAGATATCTCCAAATTCCTTTTTCTTCCAATCTTTAAGTATGGATTTGATATGTTTAAGTTTTTGTTGGAGCATGAACATTTTAGTGCCTTGAATGTTCAAATCCTTTCTCCACCATTTGTCAATGTTAATGATGAATTTAGGGTGAGAGAGCCAGGCATTTTCAAACCTGAAAGGTCTATTTCTTGGTGTGCCCATAAAGGTGGCTTCTAGTTATACAGGCCAGTGGTTTGAGCCTCCAAAGGGAAGAATCGAAGCTGTCATGGTAGGGTCTATGAGAAGTAGTTCCTATGCAATAATAAATCGATCAAGTTTGGAGGCAACTAGAGAAGCCCCTCCCCTCTTGTTGTTCCATGTGAAGGTTCCATTTATTGTTTGTGTCCACTAGCCCCATGTTCATAATGAAGTTCTGGAAGGCTGTGGAGTCTCTGCCTAATTGTCTAATACCACCTTTCTTCTTTGAGAGAGATTTGATCATATTGAAATCTCCTGCAACGATCTAGGGCATATTAGTGTGTCTTGCTCTTAGATCCTCAAGGGAGATGAGAAGCTTGATTTTTTCAGCTTGCTTTTGAGGTCCATAAACGTTTGTGATCATGTATATCTCCTTATCACCTACATGTCGACATACCAAAGAAAGATAGTTCCTAGATGCTTCAGCATCCAGGATTCCAAATTTCTTTGGATCCCACAGCCTAAGAATCGCCCCTGCCAATTTGTCTTCTTTGACCTCTAGATACTCATACTTGATTAGCCACTTATTATGAATTTCTCTTATCTTCTCCATCGAACATTTTGTCTCCTAAATAAAAACCATATCTGGTTTTTCTTCTTTAATTCTGTTATTGAGATTCTTTGTTTCCTTCTATTTCCTATGCCTCTAATATTCCAGGTTGTGAGCTTCATTAAGAAAGATTGGTAAAGAAATACTAGTGAGACCTTTCATCTTACTTGAGTTAATCAATAGTTTTCCACATTCGTTGAGTAGCTCATTCTGTCTTTTTCTTCCTCTTTTCCTACCTAAGTTCTTTGGAGATTGTTCCTGTGTATTCTCCATCACTTTTACCCCACTGTGCTCTTGGCTTTCATGATTTATTTTGACTCTCGCTCCCTTCGATTGTGATCTCCATAGAAAGAGCTGTTGTACTCTGTCATAATCCTCCTTTGGCAGGGAGTCCACTCCTGTGACCGTCCCTTATTCCAAGAATTTTTCTAGATCTAGATTTTTCCTATCTAGAAGCTCCTGTAGTTCATGGTCCTCCATTACTTCTTCACTTGGAGTCATCTCATGGTCCCTACTTATCTGCATACAGCTTGGTAGATCATCCTTTAGCTAGTTGTTTACTGTGATATCCTCCATGTCACTACCTTTTCTTGCTCCTTCGTTATGTTATCCATGTCCTGGACTGTATCATTGTTCCCCTCTTCTTCCTCTAGGATCTTGAAACTATTGTGTCTTGAATGTATATCTTCATTTATCTTCTTTTGTGGACGTTTACCACCTTTCCCTTTGCCCCCAACCTTGGTGAAGCCCTCGTGATTTCTATCCACAGTGGTTTTCACCTTATCTTCCCTATTAATTATTGGGCAGTCTCTGAATAAATGTCCATGTTCATGGCATTTGCGGCACGTAAATGGGATGTGCTCATAGTCCACAGTCTACACCCATTCTTCATCATACACTTCTAAAATTATCAGTTCCAAAAGGGCTCCAGATAAGTCCATTTCCACACTTATTTGGGCGAAGGAGGTGTATTTTCCTTTCAGAGTCGCCTCTGAGATCTTTAGAAAATGCCCCAGCTTGTTGCCTATTGTTTTCAAAGATTCTGGTAGCCAATAATCCAGAGGAAGAGAGTATATTCTAATCCATACTGGTACCGATGTGAATGTTTCACGTTCTAGGACAAAGTTCATCATCCATGGCCGCATCTAGAGTCCTGCAGTAGCATAGAAATTTAGCCCCCCTTCGAACACTGTATCTTTACCCTCTAGGCTTGTGAACACCACTGTGAAGAAGCCCTTAGAACCTAGATGGAGGTGTATTCCCCCCTTTGGTTCCAATGGCTCCTTATCTAGACGTGTAGCGCCCTCTCTGTCGGCCATAACCCCATGAACTTACAGATGATTGCATGTTTCGTCATGTGATCCCTGTACGCTTGAAGCACTGGATATTCAATATGACCCGGGGAGCAAAGCTCGCCTTGGGTTTGCAAACCCCATATGTCCTTATGGTAGTAGGATTTTCACTACTTCTTCCATTCTCCTTTATCTTACTTGTTTCCTATTGATCCCCTTCCTGTTCCTGAAGATCATTTTTTCCAAATGTTCCCTTGCTTCTTACCTCTGATACCTTCTCCAAAGGTTTTTTGAAATGCTTCTTTCCCACGTCCTTACTTCTATCTGTAACTACCTAACTGTAACACGCTCCCCCAAAACCTTTTGACTATCAGTTTGTCGTCTTTATAGATATTTTCTTGCGTAGAGGAAAAAATGCACTTTTTTTGGACACAACCAAGACCTTGGGATCACTCCGAGGCAAGAAATATGATTTAAGTATTCTTTCAAGTGATTATAACATAGGATGCCCTTCAACAAACCCATTTTCATATTTATGGCAGACATTTTTAAGCAAAGAATAGGGCAGTTTTATAGAATCTTCCAAAAACTCTATGCTTTGAACCAACTCTATCAAATACAGATATGCTACCTGAACACTTAGAAACCAACATCAAAAGTTGTCTTCTATAATATATGCATAGTGCCTAGTCCTCTCAAAGTTGTGTCATATTTAAAGGAACCTATTTGGGAAACCCCGTCCTTGATCAAACTCATTAGATCTACCTGATTAACATGTAGAATACGATGTTTTTTCAGGTCTGGAAATGTATCTACTATTCCTTTTAGCTCATTATCTAACTCATAAACCATTTCATAATCCATTTGAATGCAATCAATAATGTTTATGATAGATTTGGACATCTCAATGTGATGAAGTTGTATCATGTTCTTTTGGCAATAAAAATAAGATGAAATAGTATTTGAGAATTCATTGAGATTGGTATGCAAAGAATTTTGCATGCTACTTGTTTCTTTTGCTGAAGGATCTCCACATCTTACAGAACTTCTTTTCACATTCAAGTAAAATGACAGATCACTGGATATAAACATATAGTTGAACAATAAAGAGACCTTCTTAGTTCTTGACTGAAGTGCATTTTTTAGATTATCCTATGTTTTCATGTCAGTGTTGTCAGGTACCCCACCCAGAATAGTCTCAGACTTGAACCTTAGAATATTTGATATACCAACACTTTCGGAGAGCTCTAAACCATTATTTTCAGGTAGACTATCTTGGTGCTTATCAAAATACTCCATTATATTCAAAAAAGTTGAAGTCACTTTCAAAGAAGGATCTGTAAAATTAATCAATTTGCAATTCTCTTCATCTTGTATATTTTTCTGAAGAGGAAAACAACTATGATTGTTGCAGGCCTCTCCCTGTGAGTGATGGAAATCCAAATAAATCCATTCAATAATAGAAATGTATAATTTGCCACCCAACACAGTGTATGCTTTTAAGAAGAGTACTTGCATAATTGAACCGGGATTGGTTTGGAGAAAAGGCAACCAGTACCAAAATCCATTCTGCTTGGAAACTTTGAGGCAATGTTGAATGAAAATATGGAATGAATTTTGAAATAAGCTAGAAAGTGTTATGAACTCCGAGTTCCACCAACTCAAGTAAGTATTCAAGAAGGAACTCTAACAAGAGGCACATGTAGCATATTAAACATACAAAGAACTCAGCCCAAAACCTAGGCCTTGATCTTTCTCATTATCATAACTTCAACCTTGAGTAACCATACCTAAAACATGCTTTTAACTAGTAGAAGAAGGTGAATATCAGCAGAACTTGAACTACTCCCACAAAACGTCACTGCAAAAGTTACCGATGTGCTACTACACCATTTGGCATTAACCCAGTGGAATGTTGGAGGTACAAATTCACACCTTGATATCAAACCGGTAAATATGCCCATCATCAAAAGGGCAGGTAGATCATTGGTAGAGTAGGTCCTGCATTAAATTCCTAGCGAGCCCAATTTTCACCAGAATGGGTTTGTAGACAATGCAATAAAAGCACAGAAGACAAAGAACACTCTGCATTGAGGCCATGCTCACAAAACTACTCACATCAACCACAAAAATAGCTAACAACTACTTTAGACCACAACAACTGCAATGAGGCCAGTTCATCCCATTACAAATTAATGGAATTCGATGCTCCATCTACGTTCAAAACTAACAAAAATTATATTCCCACTTCCACTTACCGTCGTTTTAATGAAGTGAAGGAAAAATGTCGCTCTTTTTTATCAGAGGCTTCAGCTCTGCCTTCCGATCCAAACCTAAGATATATCATTCAGAATGAGCTTTCTTTTGTAAACAGGGATTAGAAACAAGACAAGGGTTCTGCTCTTGTTATTCCATTTATTAATTCCAATAACACCCTCCCCCAAAACCTTTTGGCTATCAGTTTGTCATCTTTCTGGATCATAGATGTAGATCCAAACACGGCTTCTAGCAAAATGGTGAATGTGAGTGGGGTATTAAAGATGGCCATGTGCCCAGATAGAAGTATCTCTTTTATGGGTAGTAACCCTAAAGCCTTTGAGATTTATCCTGGCTTCTCTTCTCTCAGCAGTCGTTTTGAAGGAGTCTACTTACAATTGAAAAACCCACAAAAAGAGCGGTTTCTATGTATGCTGGGCAGTACCTCCTAAAAAGGCAGGAAGTATCAAAACCTGAAGTTTTTCCACTAAGAAGTAAGCATGAATGGTCCCAGCTAAAAACAGAAACTTGTTATCAATAGCAAAATCAAAAAATATGCTTTACTAAAATAGAAAGTCCTAAACTTACATAGCATGCATTATCTTATCTTGTGAAGACAAGAAAAAAGGCTTGTGTACATGATTAGCAGACCAAAACTGGAAAATAGAAAACACAATAAACATATGCACTCTAGCCAATCGTACACCCTATCTTCCATATTTACAAGATATGCAAGCAAGGATCCTGCCCCCACAATCATTGCCTCTTTACCGTTTGCGTCCAACTATTGAATTGTTACAGAAGATAAGAAAAATACTCAAAAAAGAAATTCACATTCATGAAAGGGACGCACACAGGAAAATGCGGAATCAATTACAGGAACAACTTGCATAATTTAGCACCACAATAAACATTAATTGGTGTTGTCGATGCCATGCCCCATCATGCATATATTATTAGCTACTCATTGTCAATTACATCTATATGTCATAGAATTATTTTATTGTATATATGTTTAGATGTCAAAGAATAATTTCATTGTATATATGTTTAGTTATTAACTTCCAAGCACACTTCTATGTATAGACCATATGTAAAATTTCAAGAAATATTTTGCAAAGCATGTACAAAATTGTTTCCACTTTTATGACAATACTCGTCAACATTGTATATGATTCAATTTTCAGTTGCTCGTGATTGTATATAATTACTTGGTAATGTTTTAGTATATCACTTAAAGACGTTTCTGGTATGACTTGATCAACCAAAAATCTCAATTACGCCTCTGTTTTTAGATAATAATATATTATTAATTTCCTGAAACAGATAATGCTAAAGATCGTGCTATTCTGGTTTGTTTCAGCCCATTAATATCCTTGCCCTTCTTTTCTCATTTGAGAAATTTTAGGAGCTAAACTGACGCTTTCTAGCTTCACTACATTTGTATGCATAGTTGGCTTTCCACTATGACTATGTAGCATGTCTTCCTTTGCCTCTTCCTCCACATCATCCAATACAAAATTTGTGTCCGCGACATACCCTCCTTTCTCCATCTTCTTAGCCAAGTTGTTCAACATTGTATATATTTTCTCATATTCAGGGTGTGCCTTGTCTCCCATATTGAATGCATGCCATTGGCAATTCCACGAATTTCTAACATATGTTAGGCAAGCCTTACATATCCAAGGTGAGACTTTCTATTTTGACCATAATGGATGGACCATGGTCTCAAGAACCCCAATGGTATAGCAACCTACTATAGCATTGCATTGGTGAAGAGTTGACTACAAGGCCTCTATTAAAGCCTCTATTAAAATGAGGTGTGATAGGCGTGCCTTGAAAGAGAAATCTACCCTTCTAGATCAAACTGTTAAAGGTAACTATCATGAATAGGCATGTAGCTTCATAAAAAAAGGAGAAAATAATAGAAAATGCATTCTCAACAAAACTAGGTCACATTTTTGAGCAGCAAAAAGTCCCCAAAAAATGCATAGGCCTGTCCAGCTAGGTATTCATTCTAAGCATTTGATTTCTTGTTGGTTTTAGTTATTTTTCATAATAATGCTTCCAATCTCTTCAAAATGTCTGCATTCTCCCAGCTCAATAATAACAGATGACAGGACGTACAAACCCCCTAACTCTAATAGTCATTGGCAAGATAGGGGATTGATATGTAGTATCACTATAAAAAAATCATCAACTGACATGCCTCCATCTTCACTGTTGATTCACATAAGCGCTACCCCATTGACCTAAATTATAATATTGATAACATATAACTAAAGGTTCCAGAAATACCCTCTATTCATCATGTTGTTCATTCCTAGTAATTGATAATTATCTCTGTTGTTTTCACCATTAATTTTTTTTTTTGTGTACGACAACATGTTTCTATCATTTTGTATCAAGATCACTGTTCTTAATATTGGCATGTTCGTGGCAGAGTGAACTCTTATATTATAACTGTCTTGAACCTACCCATAAGTTTCTACCTTTTGCCAGCTTTCAACAGCCAATAAGAAATAATGAAGACAATTGGGTGGGAAAGAAATATGTTGGATGATCCTCACCTCTTTGTCTAAGAATTCTTATATTCAAGGATTTTAGGATCACATCATGGAAGTCACTCATACCACCTAGATTATCCACATTGTCATTTGTTTCAACTTGGTAATCATATGGCTCTGCTGCTGAACCAAGTATGCCACAAGCCTTCTACATGTCAAATTGTTTTATTCATGTTCTTAATTTCTCTTCTAAATAAATCCTTTCACTAGAGTTACACATGCATGAAATTCATTCACACATGATTATAATTTGGCCCAACTGGTATTTTACCTTCCAACTTCAGCATAGAACCAAAGATAGTCCTTGATGAAAATCCCTGGCAGCAATTGTTTGAGATTTTCCTATTAGAGAAGGAGAGGATGTTTAAAAGTACTTATGATATAAGACATGCAATTAGGGTTGACCCTTTATTTCTCAAAAATTTGGTCAAATAAGTTGCATATTGTGTGCTTGCTATGAGCGGTTCCTTTTAGAGCCCAGCACAGAAAAAGTAGAAGCATTACACTAGGAGGGCGTCTCCAGCTTCTTGGTTTCTATACTTTTGAGGCTTGCATGGGAATTTTTTGGCCCTCGATTATGAAAATGCGATCACAATACATTAATGAGGAGTTTAGGAGCACAATTGTGAACTTCTTCCATATACATTTGAACATATTTGTCTGTGTTGTGCTTTACAATGTAAGGCCACAAGACCTTATAAACTTATTTTATAATATGGATGCCATGAACACGAGCATTGTATTGTATATAAACGAGGATTAACAAGTATTATTAACTAAGGAAATTTTTGTTTTGGAGTGTTTTATGGAATTTTTTGGAAACCATTTAAAAGTTTTGAAATCACTCAAACTTTTCTTTCTTTTCTTCTTTCTGAAAGGTCAATGCCTTCCCAACCACAATCATGTTTGGTATGTGTGCCATCTTCCTTTTCATGGCATCAGTTCTCCAAACACGGCTCATGGTTGTTGTAGAGAGTCACAAGACAAGTAAGTCTTACAAACTTCTGTCAAGTAACTGATTTTAAGCTGAGTCACAAGTATGTTATTTAGATACTTGGGGTGTAACCAACGAGTTGGATACAGAGGCAGAGCTCTCAATCTCTGAAATGAAGAATTTTTGGAGAAGGTAACTTGAAATATTTGCATGGGTTGTGAAAAGAGTCATCGAAAATTCCCTTGTAAAAATTGTATTCTCGGGCTGGCCCATGAACTATTTCTACTAAATCATTTTGTCACATGAAATAATAGGCAGTTTTATTCATCTATTGGAGAAGGTGAAGAACTTATTCATTGTAGAACTTCAGTTGGAGATATTAATGTTTTTTGTCTAACTGATTAAGATCCCTTGGTATACAATTATTATAAGGTGTAATTTTGTTGTGGAATTTTATTTTTCAACAGTCCTGAACCCTAGCTAGTCAAAGGACAAGTGCTATACTAACTAGGCTTTATTTCAACTAATTGTTTTCTAGGTAAGGTAAATTATCTGCACGTTCCTTTTTTCTCAGCATTTTGGTTTAGAGCCAAGAGCTCTATTTGTAACTCCAATGATTTATTAATTAAATCACCACGGTCCACTAGGTGTATGAAAATTTTTGTTAGTGTATTGCACATTTGAATTACTTGTTTATTTTTAGTACTTGGCTTTTGTTATTTCTTGCAATTTTGAATTACTTGTTTTTTTTAGTACTTGGCTTTTATTATTTCTTTCACTTTTAAATTCTGGGGACTGATAAATGCTAGCAAGATTAGAATAGCAAATGTTGGTTGGTGTTTTAGGCTTGACTTTCATGAAAATTATCAATATTGTGTGGAGGAATTCCATGTTCCATGCTTAATGACATAAATGAGACACTTTCTTGGAACTTTTGAACTTGGAAGTTTCATCAATCTAGTGGAAAATATAGAAGTGTCAATAAATTTTCATCATTTGTTGTTATATAACCTCACACAACTACAGGGCACTTGGTTTTGTGGAATGTGTAGAAATTAGAAGGCAGAAGATTGGATTGGGAATCCCATGGGAACTGTTGGAAGTGGTTTATCAGTGTAAGGGAAAATGTTGTGGCTGTGATCAACTATTCAGTACTTGTGGCCTGTGACTTCCCTGAACAGAAAGACAATCAGTTATATGGAAGTTGAAGAGATAGAAAGCATAATAGCAATTTGGTGGGATGCATGAAACCCATGACACAGGTTAACTAGGAATCCATCTTCCATTTCCCCACATATTGAGAAACTCTGCCAATGTATCATAATGATTTGAAACTCAAACTATTATATTGTTTTTTACCACATTAGTTTTTTAATTGTTGCATGCTCGAGGTAGCTATATATACAATATACAATTATTTTCACAAACATAAATATGTGTTGGTTTACATTTCTGGTAAGTCGATAAAAAACTATGAACATGGTTGTCCATAACTTGCAGCAGATTGTTTGGTTTGTGAAGAAGGTGAACAAGGTCATAATCAGTAAATTTTCAGTGCAAGAGTGTTTGTGAACTTATAGATATATAATTTCAAAGCAAAGTATCAAGCAAAATACATGCTTTTAAGGCATACATGGTAGGTTTTGCAAAATGTGTAGATATCTTCTTCCTAATATAAATATATAAAAGGGGAAAACTTTTGTCCATCAAATGTGGATTTTGGCCTCTTTTTGCGGTATGGTTGTTGGAGGTGTTATTCCTACTTGTGTTTTTCTGTTGCTCTTGATTTGCTTTGCTTTTATTATTTTCTTGATGTCCAATCCCAAGATGAGGTCCCAGAACCTTCCCTTCTACACATTATCCTGCATCAATGAAGTAAATATGAAGTTACATGCTTTCATTTCATATCCAAAACTAAAATGTGTCGAGATATGTGATTAGCCACAACATTTTGTTGCAACACGAAATGCCCACAGCTTCTGACCTAATGAACACTACAATGATCTCAGACACCCTTCCAAGTCATGGAGTGTTTTGGAGCATATTATTTTTGGTTAACTTTTCACTCAAATGAAAATCGTGGATTTTCACCAACTAAACATGCAACTATTCTTCAAGGAATCCTGCAGCTGGTTGCAACTTCATTATACTTGGTACTTGCGTTTGACTGTCTCCTACTACTTTTAAGTAGAAAGGTCCCATGGTTGAATTCCGCATCCAATGAGTGCCACCACTCAAAATTTGAGTAAAATCGTAGGGGGATAAGTTGAAAAATAGTTTTTATTTTATTGCTTTATGTTTTCTATGTTTTTACTTTTTTACACCAAAAATGGTGAATCGTCCCCCATGTTGACATCATCATATTGAATCCTATTGGTTCTTATAATGTTGATTTTGGTTGTACATTTTTATTTTGAGGCCCATTTTAGACCTCAAAATTTCTCTATTACTAGCTCAAGTTTGAATTCTGTTGACTTCACACATGTGGAATATTCTATGATTTTAGTAGGCAATAGTTTGAATTTCTGTGGAGAGTGTAGGAGAACTAAATTTGGTCTAGTTGACCTGTGGAATAAGACGAAATTATCTTCATTTGACCATGTTTGACCTAGGTTCGATGGCTGGTCAATTTGACTTTATTTCACTGGAAAGTTCAGATTGTATCTCTTGTTGAATTGGACTATTTCTCTAAGAAAAGATTGTTGGTTTTTTTCCTTAGTTAGGTTTTTGTGTCTCTTATGTTTGGTTGTCTCTTCATGATCCTATTGTCATTATTGTGTTACCTTTGAAGATTTTCTATTTATAATTGCTTAATGATGAATGTGACACAAGATAAATTAATGGAGAAATCATTAGAAGTAATTACCAGTCTAGAATACCATGAAAAATCAACATGGTTTGAGAGCCATGGTTAAAGAGAAGCCTTGAAGAAGGCAACTTGTTTGAAGCTACCTTCTAGGGCTTGTTCTTTCGCACAATTTGAAGATCATCCTAATGAAGAGAAGACCTAGTCCAATTTGAAGGATGAACTATATTCCAAAGGAGGTTTGTCTATGTTTTGGTTGAAGTTATGAAGAGGGACAAATCCATAGGTTCAAGGCTAAAATCCATCTCTTAGTAAGTCGAAATATCTCAAGACTAGGCCACAACCTTTCTGAGGAAGACCACAGACAATAGGAGCCCGAGAGAGCTCAAGGGGGGTGATCAAAAGAAGCCAAGAATCCTGGCAAAACAGACCCGAAATATTTCGATCCAACAAAGAGGCCAGTGAAGTTGTCTTATGAGTAATAAGTTTTCTAGAAGTCTATTTGCAAAGGAGGTTTAAATAAGAATGATTTGATGCTTCCTTGAATTGCAATTTTTAAAAGTGAAATATGTAACTTAGATTGATTTACTCACAACGACTTTTTTGGATCAAAGTTCTTTTGGTATTGTTCTTGTAGATTTCAACTAGCGTTTTGATATAAGAAGAAGAATATATTTATGCTCACTTGCCAACATTCAATAGCTTTGTCCAAATTAATTTTTTTAGCATTGAGGGGATAAAAATTAAATAAGATTGTGAGTTGAGTTGTAGATTGAAAGGTATTTGAGTACCTCAATCTAGTCAGTAGGCTGAATAGAGCTCTAGTAAGTAGTATAACAAATCCTAGCTTAAATTATCTCATGCTCCTACCAATTGAAGATTGTTTGCTTGCCTCGGTTGATGGAGTGAGTTCTCTTGGAAGACTTCTATGGAAGACATTGAAACCTCTTATTTTGATGAAGCATTTATTGCTTGACTAATAATAACACCCTATTGACAACTTCATCACATATGCAGAGGCATGGAATTCCATGACACATTCTTGTTCTCTTATGTTTTGGATAAACTGACAAGAAAATTTGTACATGACATATTTGATGTTCTTATTTGTCTTAGGGTTTGTAACCCTAGAAGACCTGAAGAGTATGTCCTAAAAAACATAGGTTTCGAAGATGTTGTAAGGTCACTCCCTCATAATCAATGAATTTACACTTGTTGTTTTGTAGCATATAAGTCTTCTTGAGAAGTAATGACATCGTAACAATTTTGAATTTGGATTATGTTTCAAAGTTTGATAAGGTCTAAAGGCAAGATAAGGCTTTTAAAAGGAATGGACCAAATGGCATGCATTCATAGTGGGAGACAAGGCACACCCTCAAGCTGAGAAAATATGTACAATGTTGAACAGCTTAGCTAAGTAGATGGAGGAAGGAGGGTATGTCGCAGACACAAATTTTGTATTGGATGATGTGGAGGAAGAGGCAAACGAAGACATGCTGCAGAGTCATAGTGAAAAGCTAGTTGTGCATACAAATGTAGTGAAGCTAGAAAGCGTCAGTTTAGCTTCTAAAATTTTTCCAATGAGCAAAGAAGGGAAAGGATATTAATGGGCTGAAACAAACTAGAATAGTAGGAACTTTAGCATTATCTGTTTCAGGAAATTAATAATATATTATTATCTAAAAAGAGAAGCGTAATTGAACATTTTTGTTGATGAAGTTGTACCAGAAACGTCTTTAAGTGATATATTTAAAAGTCAAATATTACGAAGTAATTATATACAATGATGAGCAACTGAAATTTGAATCATATACAATGTTGACGAGTATTACCATAAAAGTGGAAACAATTTTGTACATGCTTTGCAATGTATTTCTTGGAATTTTACATATGGTCTATACATAGAGACGCCTTTGGTAGGTAACAACTAAACATATATACAATGAAAGTATTCTTTGACATCTAAACATATGTACAATACAAGCATTCTATGACATATAAATGTAATTGACAATGAGCAGCTAATCATACATGCATGATGGGGCATGGCATCGGCAACACCAATTAATGTTTATTGTGGTGCCAAATTGTGCGAGTTGTTCCTGCAATTGATTCTGTATTTTCCTGTGTGCGTCCCTTTTATGGATGTGAATTGTTTTCTTGAGTATTTTTCATATCTTCTTTAACAATTCAATGGTTGGATGCAAACTGTAAATAGGCAATGATTGTTGGGGCAGGATCCTTGCTTGCATATCTTGTAATGTAAGTTCCATTTGCTGAATTTCTTGGCAATACTCATACAACATTCGTAGGTAGCCTATGTCCATACCTGTGGCCATCAGAAAAGAAAACATTGTAAGTGACCATGGATGTGTTTGCTAAAATCATATTACATTGTAAGTGACCATGGATGTGTTTGCTAAAATCAAATTTTTTTAATAAATAAAGTAAAATAAATAATTTTTAAAGAAATTTTTAAATTGCAGTGAATCCTAGACCTTGCCATTCTTAGTGGAAAACATTTTGTTTGAAGATTTGAAATAAAATAAATGATTTCTAAACTAATATAAAATAGTATGAGGTTAAATGTAATAGCCAGAAAATGTATGTGAAATTTGGTTATGTAGTAAGTGGTGTTTACCATGTGGGTAAATTTGGAAGACAGGGTGTACGATTGGCTAGAGTGTATTCTCTTGCATAGATTTTGATGCGAGCAATGATTCCTCTTGCTGTCTACAATTAAGATATGGATTCTCGTGCATTTGTGCAATGCGTGAGAATGGAAATGTTGGATTGATTTGAATGTCTCCAATGACCGCATTCTTGAAATTGCAGTGAATGTTAGCCCTTATCATTCTTTGATGCCAATATCTACTGTTGCTTTGTCTAATGTCATTCCTTGTGACTTGTGTATCTTTAAAGCCCATACCATTAGAAGTGGTATCTAATGGCGTGTACCCCTTTTGATGGGAGAAATGGATACATCTATTGAGTGTGAAATATACCATTGTGTTCCTTTGTATTCCCTAAAGTTGACAACCACGAAGGATGGTAATTCTGGGGACTTTGAGCCAATGGAATAAAATATTGAAATGAATTTCCAAGTGCTCCCTTGACGACGCTGCATGATTCCAACCAAATCTTGTCACAGTTTTAACCAGTCAGAGCGATCTGGTAAAAATCTAATTTTGTCACTGTTCTACCCAATCAAGGTGATCTGGTAAAAATCTAATTCTGTTAGTGCAATCTGGTAAAATTTTATTTGTGTTATTGATTGCTCTGATTCTATACCGCAAAATGGCCGAGGGAAGAGGCAGTGTGTAGCTTTTCACAATGGGCATGCTGCCCCATTGCTTGATGATTTAGTCTGCACTTGTTTTGAAGGTGCCACCTACGCAATTGGCGATCGAATGGGTGCGGTTTTCAAACCGACCCGTCTCGCTGGGTTGGCGGGAATAAATTCAAGGCCAATGACACTCTCGGTAAGTTTAATGTGTTTTGAAGGCCATGCATCTGGTTGATGAACAAGGCTATTTTATGTGGCTGATGGAGCCATCTTTATCATTGTCCATTTCTGGAATATTTTGAGTTTTGTTTCTGATGGTTAATGGAACAGTCTTTATTATTGTAAATTTATAGAATATTTCCTTGGTAAAGCCATCTTTATTATTGTAAATTTCCAGAATACTTGGGAGAGAGGTAGTGAATTCAATTTAGTCATCTCACTCTTGTTATCCTATTTTAAAATAATTTTGAAATTGATAATGCAATTAAGTTCAGCCAGAGAAAAGTGAGAGTGTTTAATTTCTTGACCTCACTCTTTTAAATCCCATTTTAAAATATTCTTGAAATCCATTGAATTAAATTCAAGTAATTATACGTGCAATATTACTGGAGATTTCACGACGTGGTGGTCATAGACGCGAACAGTTATAAAACCTGTACTGCAGGGAATTCAAAGCGCTACGACACTGGCAACGACATGATTGTTGAAAATATATAATTCCAACTGCCCGCGCGGATCAGCAGTCAACGGGAACTGAAAAACCACCGCAGGAAATCTAAACTGCCCGGTCTCATATCGCACCACCCTTCAGTGCAAAGTAGTTTCCGTGCAACGAGCTCCGATGCAATTAGGAGCTGACAACTGTCCAGCAGTGATGCTGGCCTGACATCAGCAAGTCACATCCGTCGGAAGGTAACTTCCGGTCTTCTTACCCTATCCGATATCCATCCGATCATGTTGCCTCTCTCTCCGCCGTTTGATTTTCTGGAAAGCACTCCGCCGATTAAACCTGTGGAGGTACATACGGGTCTGTCGAAATCAATGATGCGTGGACCATAACCCATACGTTAAATTAAAACCATGTCATAATATTTTGGTAAGGTATTTAATTTTTTTTACGGCAAAGTTAAAGTAGGAGTATGGGCGTAAGTTTAATATTATTTCTTTTGTTTTATGTTTTAAATTGGAGTGTTGACTCCATTTTTGATATACATGAAATATCGCACGGGGATTAAAAAAAAGGTGTGCGTAATGTAATTTTGCATATGAAGAAAATGTAAAAATACGAAGAAAATGTAAAAACAGGGGTCCGCAGCACCCGTGAAAAACCAGAGCGTAAATATTTTATGGCAAGGGGAAGATTGCACAGAGGTGCATGAATATTTGTGATTTGTAATGAAAAAGGGATTTTATGCAGCAGGGTAATGTTTTGGATTGTAATGTAAAAATTGCACAGCAGTGCAGGAGGAGAAGTAAATGAAACCAGTGGGTTGTTTTGGTTTTCAAACCATGTATTGTTTCACACAGGTGAAAAGGTAACTCTGTAACTC
>APFE030259404.1:7326-43969 GCA_000404065.3 Pinus taeda
AAGAAGAAATATGATGAGAAGATAGAAGGAGAGTTAAAAAACTCTGTTGACTGATGACATCTGATGGTACAAGTGTCCCCTGGATCATCCTTGGGCATGGAGTCGTCACATAATCATCAGGTGCTACTCCAGTAGTCAACAGGTCCACAAGGTGTTAGCCTCCCCTTCCCTTTGTCCACACCTTGAGTTTGGCTTGAAATGATGCTTCAGAGGTTGATGCGGCGAAAAAGAAAGATAAAAGCATAAATTGGCCACATACAACAGGAAATGTACCACTAAATGCAAAAATTGGCCGGGACAATAAAATTTAGCACGTGGGCAAAAGCTAAGCATGAGCTCTACCCCTTATCATTATGGCCATTACCCTGGTTCCTAGGGCCCCTATGTGTGCCCCTTGCATTATTAAGGAACCCATGAATGTCCCAACCCTTGGTTGGCGATGAATTGCCCCACCTTAAGGGGGTAATCACTACTATATCTTACACATCATGTATTCATCCCCTTAAGTCCCAAGTAGTAAAATGAAGAAAAATCAATAAAAGGCAAAAGGCAAATGAAGAAAGGTGGAAAAACAAAGGTAGGGGTAACTCATGTACCACAATTATTTCCTCCTTACATTCATGCGCCCGAGGTGTGGGCCTCCTTCATCATAGCTACACTTGTACCATGGCATGTGGCTTGGATCCTTCCCTTTGTCCCCACTTCGTTTTATCATTATTTCACATGACACCTGCCACCTGATGGGTATGCCATGGACCTGTCATTCCCTTAAAGGTTGAGACCACCTAATAGGATTCTCCATTAACCTTTCTTGCTAAGAGGGATAACATCAGTGCATGTCTAAAGCCCAAATTTAGAAGGGAAAGCCACTATGGAGTGTCCACTTCTGCCCTTGATTAACAAGCTTATTTTCTCAATTGCACTAATAAATCATTGTATTAGAAGGTGAGGAGACGCATCTTATACAAAATTGTAGGTGGGTTTTCATCTTGGACTTGGCCTCCCTATATGGGATCCAAGCCCTCCAGAGGATCATAATGGCGCTTGTAGGGTGAGCGTTGAGAGCCATGGGCCTCCAACCATGCAGAGCATTGATTACCACACTATGGGCTTCTTTAGAACCATCACTTGCTTGCTTATGCCCTAGTTATACAGAGATGATGACGCACTTGGACCACGTTGCCCGGCCAGCCAAACATTGCACCCGACAATTGGTCGTTGATCCAGGGCCCAGAGGAGGTTATGTCTTTCCTAGGGAGACATGAGAGGGCATGCGTCATCTTCTAGCCCTCATTGATGGATCGTCAAATTGATTATGAGCTACTTGGAGACCCATGAGACCCATTTGGAGCCCACAAAGCCCAAATAGGGGTTTGGATATGTTTTCCAGCATTTGGAGGGCATCCTCCATTCATCATTTTTGAGGCCCTCACTCTCATCCTTAGCACTTGAGGCCTCAACGTTGCCTTTCTAGGCCTCCATGTCAACCTTATGTGAGCCTAAGAAGGCCTATTCGACTTAATTTTTGAGCTATCATGGTTGGCTTGTAGCCATGGGTGGGTTACTAGACATTTTAGGCATTGGAGGGGCTTTGTCTTTTCGTTTTTGAACTCATAACTCATGTATAAATAGATGAGACCTAGTCTGGGCGATGAACTACCCCACCTTAAGGGGGTATCAACTGCTATATACCACACAACATGCTCTCATCCCCTGGAGCCCCAAGCAGTTATGAAGAAAAATCAATCAAAGGCAAAAGGCATATGAAGAAGGGTGGAAAAACAAAGGCCGGGGTAACCCATGTACCACGATTTGCTCCTTCCTACACTAATATACCCAGGAGTGGGCTTTCTTTTATCATAGCTGCCCTTGTAACATAACATGTGGTCTGGATGATTCCCCTGATCTTCACTCCGTTCCACCACTTTATCATTTACCAAATTACCACCTACCACTTGAGGGATGTACCATGGACATGTCACCCCCTTTAAAGGATGAAACCACCTAATAGGATCCTTGGTTAACCCCCTTATTAAGCTTGGAGACACTTGTACATGCCAAAGCCCGCTATAGAAGGGCATGCCACCATAAAGTGCCCCATTGATTCCATGAATGGTAATCTCTTTTACTTGATTATTCTTATGATTTGGTGTATTGGAGGGCAAGGGGACGTATTGAATCTTATGCAGGATTGTAGGTGGGTCTCCATTTGGGGCTTTGTCTCCCTATACAGGGTCCTAGCCCTCTAGAGGGGCCACACTGGCACTTGTAAGGTAAGTGTTGAGAGCCATGGGCCTCCACCATAACAGAGATTACTTCATGGATCCCCAACATCGATCATTGATTGTTCGTGTTCCACCTTTTGGATGAGGATGATGCACTTGGTCCACCATGCCCAACCAGCTCTACACTTGCACCATACACTTGGCGGATGTTCTAGGGTCTACAAGATGTCACCTGCTGCAGAGGGAGGGCTTACATCACCATCCTAGCCCTTATAGATGGTCTACAGACATTTTCGATCCACTTGGAGACCGATGAGGATGCCCTTTTGCCCCCACACCCACTTGGGAGCACCACAAGTTCTTGCTTGGAAAACAAGGGGCCAACCCCTTGTCCACTGTGTTTGGAGTCTAGTTCTACATCATGGCACCCCTTGGACTTCATTAGGTCCCCTCAAAGGCCCGACAGTTCACTATATTGATCATTCTACCCTCTTAAGAGGCTTATTCATATGTTATTGAGCTATTTTGGTGGGCTTGTCGCCAAAAAGTATTGTTATTATGCATATTATTTTATTCTAGGGGCATTATTAGTCCAAATTAGGCGATTCAAATCCCTTAGAGGATTGTATAATTAGAAGAGAGGCATTCTCTCTCATTCATTATCTCTTGGATTAGGTTATTTCTCTTGTGAGATTTTCGCTATCCCTTTTGGAGGATGAGTTTGGATGTTATGGATGAATTTTGATGTTTGTATATCTCTCTCTTGTCTTGGAGCTTCATTATTGGCATAATTTGATGATTGGATATACTCTTTTGTACATGTAAGTGCTCTTTTCATGCTTATTCTTGTTATTTACTTTGTCACATGAATGTTGTTGGGATTTTTGCTATACAAGTGTGAAATTTATTGCTTTTCTATATGAATTAGTGGAAATTGCTTTTATAGTGTTGCATTATGTCATGGGCATGGGTGAATGTTCCTAGAGATAATTTGTGATAAATATATCTTGATAAGTCATCAATTATTGCAAATCAAAATATAAAGTCCTTGAAACAACTGCTCCCATGCCCTAATGCCATGCAGAGTTGTTTTAAGGCCTCCTTGATTGGGTGAACTCTTTGCAAACCATAAATTATCCTTGACTACATCTCTCCCAAAGGACAAGGCACTAATCCTCCATAGGTGATCACTTTCAAAGCTTGTTTTTCTCACCTTCCCTTCTGTATCTAGGCCTTGCCTCCATAGGTGACCTAGGGCATCACTTTTCTCGTGATTTAGCCATTAAAATAATTCAATCTATTGCCCGTAATTGCGCTGGTGTGTCCTCTAGAGGTTATCCAAATTTCATGAAATTCTGATGGCGGGATCTATAAATATTGCAAGCCCAGGCCCAGGGATCGTCTCTTGCCCTAGGTTTCCCTTGGCTAGTGACCTCATTAGGATCATTGCACTCTATTTCAAGAATATTTGTTCATTGATCCTCTTCTCTTCCACAATTAGGTCAAGCCCCTCCTTGGTTGATCAATTCGGTACCCTTGACCTAGTTTTGGGTCCGCTTGGCCTCGTGTGGTCCCACAACCTATTAATGCAAATTTCACAAAGATCACATCAAAGCCAAGTCTCCATAAAGATCTCTAGGTCTAGGAATCATCTTGACAAGGTATACTCTCAAAGCCTAGCCCTAAGGATCTTCTTGGCCCTTCCTAGAGAGCCCATCACCTTGTTTCCAAAGCACTTAAGCCATACAATTGAGTAACTCTTGTGAATAGGCCTTGGGAATAACCTTTCACCATTTCATTGACATATCCATTATCATGATTCCTCTCATATAGGGTCTCCTCCCATCGGTGAAAGTTCATAAAGAGTAGGGAGCCTTAGCTGAGGTGACAGTGGGCTATCGCTCCATTGTTGCCCTTGACCTAGTAGTTCTCCATAAGATCCCCTCCTAGGACCCCTACTAGTTTGAGCGGTAACAGTACTAAAGTCAAATTCAAATTGAAAAATGTCCAAAATATATTCCAATCTCAACATCTCCAAAAAACATGCAAAATTGTTTCATCTTTGGCACACAAAACACAAGCGACATTGTTCATGCCTACTTGACGATGTTAAGTCTTGGCAACCAACCCTTGTTAGAGTTGAAGCCACCCCTGAACCTTGCGCTTAAAAGAAGAATGTGATTTCCAGATGGATTGACAACTCAATGAATAGGCCATAAGATCCTTCACCCTCCATTGTTTGTTCAAATGAGGGGTGTTACCTCAAAATTTAGTAGGCCTTGTGAGAGGCCTCACAAGGCACGAGTTAAACTAAGATACAACAATGAGATAGTTGCCATTGTCACCTTAGCACTCCACCTCCCACTCTTTAGTGAAATTTCACCAAACGAGAGGCTTCCCAGTTTATCACTAAAGGATGTTCTAAGTCTTGGCTTGAGGTGATGTATGTGAATCGCTAAGCAAGGTACTTTTCTTTGGATTAGGGCACAATTCTCTAATAAAGGAATAGCGTACCACCAACAAAGCCTAGAAAGAGTGCTTGATGCCTAGGGTTTCAAGAAGTAGCTTGACAAAGGTACATTCAGGCATACAAACACAAGGGAAAGATTTACTTAAAGATATTATCAACAATAGGGGATGGTAAACCTTCAAACAAGCCCTAAGTTGAAGCCTTGTATAGAACTAGGGTTTATTAGGGCACTAAATTGCCTAGGGTTGATGATGTCAACCTTAATGAGGCAATTTTCGCCATGGCACAAGCTATATTTTGAGTGTGTGAGGCCAACCAAGGTGAAAAACACCTAAATCAGCTCCAAGGTTGCAATTGCTCAAGCCTTAGTTGAATTCGACCCTTGCCCTTGCCTTAGCGACTTGCCTTAACAGACCGAAAAATTAAGAGGAGGACAAGGTAGAAAATCTAATGAGTTTTGGTCATAAATAGGATCCTAGTGCCTTTCCCTACTTGGGTGATGTTGTCTTAGGGGTTTAAACTATAGAGATATCAAATTCATGCATGGAGTAAGGGTGAAAATCCATTTTTTAGTTCTAAACACTAGCTATCTTTTTATGAAGGGAAAATTTAACTAGAAGAAAAGCTGTCTAGGAGGTCTTCTAGGGATTTCAAGGAAAATAGATTAAAGTCTTCTAGGGATTTCGAGGAAAATAGATTAAATGTGCAATAATTCACCCAAACTTTCAAATAAAAAATTGCATTTAGACAAGGAACAATAGAAAACCCTAGCAATATTCCATTACATGTAAAACCATAAAGATATGCAATAAATACTCACAAATTTTCGAGGAAAATGCCTTCTTTCAATCCCAAAAACATGCCTCGAATACACGAACAAGTCTCCAATAGAAAAAGTCCACAAAAGATCACATCTTCATAAGTAGCAAAATACAAGAGGCTAAGTAAGCTCTTTTAAAGAGGATGAAATCCCCAAGAATGATGATTAGAAAGTGAATGCAGTGATCTCCTATTTATTACAAGCTGACCCAATAGGTCAATAACATAAAATATGCCAACATTTGCCCACAAATGTGAGCCATAAGCCCTCTCTAAGCATGATCTAATGCCCTTTTAGGGCTCCAAATAATCCAAAAATGCAATGGAAGGGCGAGATGTGTCTCTAAGGATCATGATCAACATTTTGAGGAAGGGTCCTCATATTAAGCCTCAAATCATCTCCATGTGTCCAAAAGCTAGCTCTGGGTGCTCTACGTCATCTCCATGGGTGCCATCTAGATAACATGGTGTACTCTCACTCCAGTGTTAGGGATCCATCGAAAGCAACAAGGCCTCCCTAATCATCTCTGGGATGATCATCCTCGTTTGGGCTCTGGATCAAGGCATGCCCATCAGTTAGTGTTAAGGCCAACCTGAGAGAATGCTGGGTCCACTAGTACATCATCAATAATTCTCAATGCTAAGCAAGATGACCTTAGCATTCTAGCATCTGAGGGTGCCTTGGGGTGTCCATCAACTGCCAAGATCATCAAAGTGCCCAATGCTCTGCGATAGAAGGGAAACGTTGCATATGCAAGGTCATCATGCTCTCCAACAGTGTAGTATGGCTTGTGCATCATGTGGAGTAGGAGTGAATAATGTTCCCTCAAGGCCTCAATTTCTCTTTGCGAAATCGTTTGGAAAAACCATCTCAAATTCAAGTGAAAACAATCATTCATTAGAGACAATAACCATAGATGCATCTAAGTGGACCATACTTAAATGTTAAGGGAAGCATAATACTTCAAACTGGGATCACCTTCAAATATCTATCTAGGCCAAGTCCCATAAAGGTGTTCCCTACTTTTGTAGAGGTGGCTAGGTAATCAACTCTATTAGGTGATTCTAACCCCTAAGAGGAGATGTCATTTCCAAGGTGAACCATTCAATTCATAGGTGTTAGTGACACTAAGTGGTAACGAAGGGGAATAACTTCATGGCTAAGTGCCATGGTCAGGGGACCAACTAATGGAGGTCCACACCCTAAGTGTATAGATGTAATGGAGGGAACAATTGTGGAGGTATGAGTTACCCCTTCCCTTGGCTTGCTTTTTCCACCCCTTGGGCCTTTGGTGCATGTTTTACTTCTTTTTCATAATGCTTTTATATGGTGCATAGTTCAAGGATCAAAGCTTGCTCTTTATGATATAACATTTATTTTACCCCTTAAGATGAGACAATTTCTCGCTCATAAGGGTTGGCACATGCAAGGGTACCTTATAATGAGATGGAGGATTAAGTGCTTAGGAACCAGGTGGTGGCTAATGAGGGGGGTAGAGCTCATGTTAGGCTTTTTCCCATATGCTAATTGTGTCTCGGCCATCTTTTGCATTTTAACTCTTCTTTTTCTTTTGTTGTGGCCATGTTATGCCCTTTCATTCTTGTAGTTGCATTAACCTCTAGGGCAAAGTTTTTCGGCCCTACTCAAGGATGTGGATTTCTGGGTGCCGAATCTTAATGAGCCATTGACAATTAACCCAAAGGATGGATGTGGTATCAAGAGAATGATGAAATATGTTAAGTATTGAATGATGATGGACACACTACTTCTATCCAAGTTTCATAAGTAGTGCTCCTCCTATAACCCTAAGGCCCTGGAAGAGGTCCCACTGGACTAGGGCTAAAGAATAACCCCCCTGGTAAGGTGAGAGAACAAGTTTACAATCTAGATTGGTTAATCATCTAGACCGCCCCTTTATCCATGCTGAAATGTCCAAAATATTAAGTAAAAGCACTTGATTGCAAAATGGTTAAAGTACTTGCTAAGTGATAGCTCACCCTCATTTGAGAGGAATGCTGGATGGTGAGAGGTGGATGATTGGTGCAAATGGCGGAGGAATGTGGCATATCATCATCACTGAGCAGTGTGTAGGGCTGCTGGTTGGCTGGCTATCGAAGGTAGGAGAGAAGATTTTCTCCTATATGGTTACCTATTTTGGTGGGTAACAAGGGGCAAGGCAGTGTTGTGTCTAATCATAACATATACATCATTAATCACGTAGCTGTAGAAGGGCTTCCCATTCCTCAATTCTCCAATCCCTCCCGTTGCTGCAAAATCGAGTAGGCCTTGGAGAAGGGTACCCTGCAAAGCTATCACTAGACTAAGTGACAACAATGCTCTGATGGCCCACTGTTACCACATCTAAAACCCCCTACACTTAATGGACTTTCACCAATGGGAGGAGTCTTTGTATAAGGTCACATATGATGGATGCTCTAAGGACAAGGGTACAAGGTGACTACAAGGCTTCTAGGGAAATGCACAACTTAAGTATGAGGCTCTAATCAAAGAATAAGGGAAATTCACTTTCCTTATAGAGGCCAAATTTATGCACACAAGAACTAGGGCTTGATTGGTAGGTTGAGGGTTGGAGTGGCCAAAGGTCATGGTGAAGAGAAAGGGTTTCCCACAATATATCTAAGTAAGTTCAAGGCACATGAAACCCAAGAAAATCGCCCAAGTCGAAGCTAAAACTAAGCTAGGGTTTACCTTAGGGAAAGCAACTAGGGCAAAGAAATTTATGGATGAAATTGAAGTGAATGCCTACCAAAGGGGTGATTTTGTGGCAACCACTATCCTCTTGATATTTAGACCCTCTAATGCTGAAAATTCCTCTTCCCTAACAATTCGCACCATGCCGTAGCTTGGCCTCAAAGGGGTCGAATTAGGTAAGTGAGAGAGAAAAAAGTTTGTGGATAAAATATTGAATTGATCATGAACAAGGAAGGTCAGTGCCTAGTCCTAGGGTCAATGGAGTCTGTGGGTTCTTAAAATCAATTTAATCTTGCAAAGGAGTAAGGATGTTTTGATGCCCTAACATCCAAACCCTAACTATCACCTTTGTGAGGGATCAAAGGTCACTTGGAAGAGCTGACATGAGATCACCAAGGGGATTTCCATTCACATATCATACTATGAGTCATGCAATAAAATGACCTAGTTTCCTTCAAATTGATGTTCAACAAATTTAGGGCACAAAATTTAACCTAGATCACCAATTCATTCCATACATTAGATATGAAAGAAAAAAATTGCAATAAACAATGTACTTACAAGACACTATGCCTGAAACAATCCAATTATTGATCCAAAGTGACTTATCCAAAGAAAAGAACAAATGCTCAAGACAATTTTTGCTCCATAGATCACATCTTTCCCATTAGAACAAGAGGCCAAAATTCTCAAAGAGGCCAAAACATCCAAGTCCAAGTGATGATGAATGATAAGATGATCCTCTCCTCTATTTATATGAGGAACAATGTCTAATTAGCCTAAAAGCCCCTAAATCTCAAGTAAAATTACAATTATGAATTGGGTTACAAGCCAACCCACTAGCCAAAACATGAAGCCAAGTGAAATGCCCACACATGTGAGTTGAAATGTTGACATCATCCATGCGTAGGGCTCTATGACGCATGCATTGAGGCTTCATGGTGCCAAGCAAGGTGTAGAAGCCTTCTAAAATCATGATGGGAAGGTTGGCCTTCATATTTATGTCAAATCTCTCTATGGGCACCAAATTTCACCTTGGGGGTCAAAATGTGGTCTCAGGGGTCTCCAGATGGCCTTAGTGTCAATCTCTACTCCAACGTTGAGGAATGCCAAGGTGGTGTTAGCCCTCCCATGTCTCAAAGGGGCGAGACCATCCTCATTTAGGCCCTGGATTAGCTGCCATCCTTCCCAAAGTGCTAAGCTAACTGGGGGCTTGCTGGGTGGGTCTAGGTGCATCAACCCAAAAAGTCATCAAATGTAGGGAAAAGTGCCAAAACGCTATGGGTGTGGAGGTGCCTGTTGTTGCTCAGATTGTATAGGCACCACGGCGACTCAGGGTGGGGGCTGTCACTCTGATCCTTGCCCACTCTGTTCTAGATGTCTCCCAACAATAGGTCATGGGGGGTAGTCCCTATGGAAGTGAGATGATGGAAAGCAAGTTGGGAACCAACTTGCCTTGGAGACAGTTGAGTGGCCTAGCTACTTGATAAAAATTTAGCAAGACTTAAGGATCTAATTAGATATGAAATTGAGAGTAGTGCCTTATGGAGTCAAAATTCTTGCTTATTATAAATTATGACCAAGTAACCAGATGGACAACTGCTGCTTAGATGACTTACTAACCTATATGAAGTCCAAGTCCTAAAATCTAAGTGTGATGCAAGGATCTTTGTTAATTTTAGATTATATGCTTAGTTTAACTTGAACCTTTCCCTTAATTGTTTTGAGAACAACCTTCAGAGTAGGTTGTGGGATGGAAGCCAATGGGAAGCAAGCAAAGACTTGATTAACGATACCTCCCCCTGTGTTCCAACCTCCCAGTGCCTCCAACACTATAGAGACTGTGGCTCTGACGATTGTAAGGTCACTGTGTTAACCACTAAGAAGGGCTGAATCCCTCAAGCTAGATGAGAAAGGGTTGTCCTAGTAGTCTATCAACCAAGCTTATGCTTGGAGGTAAGTTTTTAATGCAAGCTAAGCCTAGAATGCTTATGCAATGATAATGAGTGAAATTCTTAGTTTTGAGATTAGCTTAATGTTTTAAGCACTTTAAATTATGATGAATCCTTAACGACAAGAGTACTTATTGATGAGTTATGTGCAATCTCACAACCAAGAAAGTGCTGATTTGCTTTGTGCCAACAATAGATCAACCCACAAGATATTCGACCAATGACAAAAATGAAAGGAAATTAGAACACTAATTAGCTAATGGTTATTTGAAACAATTAGAAATTTTCCAAAATAAATGCCAATTGATGATGCTCTTAAACAATGCCAATAACTCAAGATAGACGATAAAATTACCAAAGCCTCTCAAGATTTAGCACAAGATTATAAGCTTGGAATGTTTCAACCAAAGTGTCAATTAGATCTTAGTGGAAAAATGTCTTAGCTTATTTACAAGATTAGAAGATAGATGCTTAGATACGTGAGTGTCTTAGTGCAAAGTTTTAACAATTCTTATAGCTAACACAAGACAAGTAAACATTAGATTCCAATGTTTAAGCAATAAATCTTCTCCACAATGAATCACTTAAGGCATGAAACAATAATAACCACTTATGAGGAGTTATTTGATGTTATATTAGATCTGAAAAGTACTTATGACAGCAGAGAAACAAGAGTGAATTCAATCAACTATGAATGTGACGGTGTGTGCCAAATTGTGCCCAACAATTGCTAAGTGTTAGAACAAGTTAGGCAATATGAAATTATGAATTCTCAACCTTCTTAGGATGTCATGTTCAGCATATATCAGATATGAAATGACTTGCTACAACAGTAAGAAAATATGTAAACAATGAGATATTAGTGCTCTAACAAGTGCCAAAATATGCCCAAAATTTGTAAAATGTTGAAACAAACTTTTCAAACTGAAAAATTAGATTTTTAGGGCTTTTAAGAGGTGATATTAAGAAAATATCAGATCTGATTATTCAGTTATGCAGAGATATTCCAGCAAGCTAAACAATAGATCAAGGCTAGATATGCAATGCCCAAGTGGCTAAAATTTATGAAAAATTTACCATATAATTTTTGAAGTATTTTGACCAATTAGATGTGTTTTTAGGGCTCATGTATCACTGTTATGAATAATATATTATTGCTGTAGCAAAACAGAGATAAGATGAGGGTTTAGAGAGTAAACCCTAGGCCCAAGGCCTTGTAGATCACTTTGCCCAAACTTGCTAAAATTTTGCAATGAAGTTGCCACCTAAAACACAAGCTTTTGAACCAAATTTTCTGCAAAATACACCAAACTTAAGTCCCAAAAATTTCAGAAATGAATAAGGGTCAAGTTATGGCCAAAAAGAGGGTAATGCTAGGCCCAGTAGGGCTAGATTTGGGCAAGGGAAGACTTAGGAGGCCAAGGAAGAGGCAAAGGAGATGAAAGAAGGCCAAGAAGGCTTGACGTTGGGTGAAGAAGGCCCTCTAAGGGCTAGCGACTAGGGTTTAGGGCTGAATGAGGGCCAAAAGGGTGTCAAAGGAAGCCAAGAAGGGAGAGCAAAAGCTGAAGAGGACCAGAGGAGGACGGAGTAGGAAGGGGTCAGAAGAGGGCTTGAAAATCCCACGGCTTACCTTAAGGGCAATCGTCTAGGGTAACTAAGGGAGGTTGAGGCCTTCCAAGGCCACGGCTAGGCCAAAAATGGCCTAAAACCTTCAGCGCAGGGCTAAGGAGGGAGGGCCGAAAGGCCTAAGGGCTGATGCTGGTCTCTGGGAGGCTAGAAAAGGTGACACAAGGGCCTTTTAGGTTGAGGCAAAGGTCTTAGAGGTTGGTGCTAGCCTTGGAGAGGCCAAATCCAGGCTCGAGGGGGATGAAAAATGAAACCCCCATTTCAGAAAATTTAATTTGCATAAGAACTCCAATTTGGCTCAATTTCTTCAATCGCTGGCCTTGCAAGATATTTTGGAGACTAGATCTTACCTTAAAGGGCCTAGATCTAACTTTATTCTGTCTTTCTCCACTTGATTTCCCTTGTAAAAATAGATTTACAAATACCCAAAACCCCAATATACTAGATCTTACCTTAAAGGGCCTAGATCTAACTTTATTCTGTCTTTTTCCACTTGATTTCTCTTGTAAAAATAGATTTACAAATACCCAAAACCCCGATATATACAAAAAATCTTAAAATCCCAAAACCCCAATATATACAAAAAATCTTAAAACCCCGAAACCCCAATTAGAAATAATTTACAAAATATATTTTATAAATCTATTTACACAATTTACAAATATACAAGGGTTTTAAAATAAATTTCGAGAAATAATTTTTTTTGGAGTTTTTTTCGATGAATGGCTAATAAAAACTTTTGAGATTAGATGCAAGCTACAACCTTAGCAAAGTTAGAGAAACCACAACAAATATTTGAAGTCCAAACAAGGTCGGCTCATGCCCACAGTGTGTGAACTTGGAGCCCATGGACTGGGGAACTTGCAAACACTATATATTTCTCAAGCAAGCTTGTTAGACATATGGTGAATCAGATCACCTAAAATAGACCCAAAATTTATTAATAGAGTGTTCTTATCTCCATCCAATGAAAAACAAACCTTTGAAATAATTAAGCACAATATAAGAAAGCCCATACCCAGCACATACCACAAATCAAGGAACACTGAACACCATGAACTACACCCCAAAGTCTTTATTATGATTCAAAAAATGTTTGCAGCAGGACAAAAGCATTACATTAACTTTTTTGCAGAATTTTCTTAGCCAAAAATCAGATGGCTTGAGACTCAAATGACTCTCTAATTTATAGATAAATCCTCCAAATGGAAAAATAACGGGTAGTTGGCTTGATCCTTGTCAAAATAATCTTGGCCGCTGATATATCCTTGATGATCTTTTAATCTTAGCTGTTGAAAATATATGTTTTGAGGAATTTTCGAATTTCTCATAAAATCTCTTTTTTATTATCTCAAAATTTATTATTTTGAGCCAATTTCCTAAAAAATTTGACTTTGACTTAACCACCAAGGTCCAAAGGTCCAATTTTTGTTGAAATTTCCAATATTCCCTTGGCAGAGGACCTTCAAAAATTAATTCCTTTGAGACCAACGAAATTTTCCACTTGGAGAATTTAATTTTTCTAGACATTTAATTTTGACTTTAATTAATTAAATTTCTGGCTTAAGATTTTAATTTATTTTTGCTAGAAAATTTAATTAATTGACACTTGAGGGGATTGAATATTTTTTCCACCCTCTAATATTTTAGCCATGGTGTCAGCTTGAGGGACCATGCATTAAGATTTTTTTTACAAATTCAACCCTCAAAGAGGGAATACCCGTTCGGCTTAGACTGTCAAATTACATACCCAATTTTGCGAAACAATATGATCTAGTAGACCAAGTGATTTGTAATAAAATAATTTAGCCAATTAGCTTAAACTATTCTCAAATCACTTTTACATAAGACTTGACTAGAACACTAGGACTTACCTAAGACTTTGATGAAGAATTCCACCCTAGCTTTGGGGTGAGGTTGGAGGGAAAAACTCTACAGACCATCTGAGTTTAGAAACATAGATGAGTCAGTGAGACAAAAAACTTCCTAGGATGAAATTTTCACAAAAATAATAAGCTTACCTAGGTTGTTACATATACTCACATTGTTACTAGCATTATTTACATTATAAATTTGCTGAATGGGTTTACAATTACTTAATAAACAACTGATTGATGATCCAACTTTAGTGAATTTTTTTTGGCAAATCTGCTTCCTTAGAACTTCGATAAAAAGTGTGCAATAGTCCCAAGGGTGTGTATGATGCGCTGCTGTTGCTTGGAGTTCCATGGCTCTGAATGCTTCACCCATGGGTGCCGATGTACTTCTCTAGAGGCCTGAGTACCTGTGGGTGAGGTTCTAATGTCATGGATGTGGAACCACCTGACAATCACAACATAAATTTTAGTACAAGCAAGTTGTCATCAGGTACAATAATAAATTTTGCATCTAAGTGAACAAAGCTTGAAAGTAAATGACTATGTGGCATTTCAAACAATGGTTCCCTTCCAAATTTGGGGTCCTGAGCTCGCAATGGTATTTCCTACCTAGGTTGGAGTGGCTAAAGGACAACCCTATTAGGTATTTCCAACCCCAAGGGGAAGTAACAATTCCTCAGTCCACCCTTCAATCAATAGGTGTTATGTGAATAATGATGGTAACTAAGGGTAGAAGACTTCATGGCCAAGTGCCATGGTCAAAGGGACCATCATAATGGGGATCCACATCTTGAGTTTATAGATGCGAGAAGGGAGAAATTGTGGATGCATGAGATA
Source organism: Pinus taeda (assembly GCA_000404065.3). Classification (NCBI taxonomy): domain Eukaryota; kingdom Viridiplantae; phylum Streptophyta; class Pinopsida; order Pinales; family Pinaceae; genus Pinus; species Pinus taeda. The sequence continues at coordinate 21,846 of APFE030259404.1, forward strand.
CCAACCTGGCCTTTGTTTTTCTACCTCTCTTGTGCGCCTTTTTACTTTTTTCTTGATTTTTATTTTTATTTTTTTATTATTTCTCGTATCTCAAAGGGTTAGGGCTTGCTTTGTATGATGTATAACAATTGTATTACCCTGTTGACGATGCTGGACTCACCAACATTCAAGGGGTCTCCCCGATATGTGGTCTTGGGATAGGATCCCCATATAGAATATGGCTCGGTTGTCAGTTATCTTAAAGATATGCCTTGGCTCTAATTGTCAGCAAGAGAGAGGAGTCTAAATGTGCCTTCAAAAGGCAAGAGGATGTGCCTGGTGAGTGTTCAGTCGTATGTGTGTCAAAGTTCTTTCACTGCGGAGGGGGAGGAGAAGTGAGCCTCTAAGAGAGAGGTAGTAGTACCACCCTAGTAGAGACACACATAAACAAGAAGGATTCGTACAACATCAAGTAGAATAGTCCACAGAGATGTGACGGTCATTGCAACCAATGTAACAAGGAAGATCTGTCTAATATCCAACAAAATAGTCCACGAGGATGCAACAACGATAATAACAATTACAACACATTCTCAATGTGATAAATACCAAAATAACTGAAATAGTTCAACTTCTTTAGCACATATGAAAGCAAACATGAATTACAAACATTCACATAATAGTCTTACAAATATCCATAATCCATGCATGGAAAACGTGTTGGCCCATAACGCTTCTTATATTAAGTAAAATTTCCTAGACACATGTATATAATGAACACCACTAGCTCCAGTAGCGGAGCGTTGGAGCCACTCCTTGCTCCTCAAAAGAACTAGCTTATCTCTCTAATGCCTTGCGGGAAGAGCCAAGGTGAAAGGTCCCTTGCTCTTACAATGAGGGTGTATATATAACAATAAGGAGGTGATGCATCACCTTCCTTGTGACTCTTCATCTACCCTTATGACTGTTTGTCTTCCTATGACTTTTCAACTTTACATGACTCTTTATATTCCATGCATGTCCTTTGGACTTTCACTTTACAATACATTTTCGAACCATGAATTACATAATCCACCATAATGGGGTGGCATGTGACAACTCATGACATGACATGACATGACACTGCTGACATGGACTGCTTAATGATGTGGCAATGTCAAGCCACTGCTGCTGTTGTGTGTTGAGTGTCTTGTTGACCACTACGTGTCAACGACCCATAGTAGTACACCCCCTTTTTCCGCAAAAGAAATAGCGCCTGATCGATGTGTTTGTGCCATCCAGCTATCATTATCAACCTGATTATCATGTTATAATGTAAACCCATTTTGCATGTGTATAATGTAAATAATCTCAGCAGATCTGTGTCGTGTATGTAATTGTCTAGGTAAACCTACTTTTTTGGTGATGATCTACATTCCGAGAGGTTTTTTGTTTCATCGATCCGTTCTTGAATGGTTGACAGAGTTTTCCTTCAGCCTTACCCTAAAGCCGGAATGTATTTTGTCATTGGAATCTTAGGCGAGTCTTAGTGTTATAGATCGATCTATGTAAAAGTGAGTTGAGAATAATCCTAACTATTTGGTTAGGTTATTTTATTACAAATTGCTTGGTCTACTGGATTATATTTGTGTCTCAGAAATGGGTAATCTGTGAGGGTCTGTTTCAAATGGGTTTTCCCCCTTATGATGTAAAGTGTCTTGAGAGTTGGAAAAATAATTTATCCTTCAGGTTAATTAATTAAATCTTCTGGCAAAAAATTAATTAAAATCCTAAGCTAAAAATTTAATTAATTCTAGGTCTTAGGTAAATTTAAATTTTCCAAAGGTAAAATTCGTTGGTCCTTAAAATTCAAATTTTAAAAGGTCCTGGGATTAAAGTAAATTAATTATTTTGCTAAATTTTAAGCCTTTGGTCCCTGGGGTTTAAGTCAAAGTCAAATTTTTGAGGAAATTAACTCAAAATTTTTATTTTTTAGTTAATTAAAATGCATTTAATTGAAAAATTCGAATTTCCTCAAGAATTTAAAATTTCGATAGATGAGATTAAAAGAAATTTTAATCCTGATCAACGGTTGAGATTGCTTTGACAAGGACCACTCGAACTCGCTGTTGGAAGACTTATATTTAAATAGGAGGTCATTTGTTAGTTGATCCATCCGATCTCTAGATCGTATACCAAGCTCTCAAGCTCTCTTGTATACTTTTTTGAATTAATGCAAAAGTATTTGGGGTTTCAACGTGCTATAGTGTTCCTCTTCATGAATTTATGGTAACGTTGTTTTAATTTCTGCTTAATGTTATATGAAAACTGTCAATCAATAGCTCTCTTAGAATAATCTGAATACATGTATCTTATTCAGTTTGTTGGATCTAGGGTAACATTTTTAATTTTGATTGAAGAAGCAGGTATAGCTATTTCTTCATATTTTATTGTTGTTCTATTTCTCTACTTGATTTGATGGTTGATCTAGTGTTTGTAGAAGATCTCTCAGGTTCTCATTGAGCGTTTGGGGATAGTCTTCGGTTGGATCAACCAACTCCCAACACATATTTTCTGAAGAGCCTACTTCATATAAAGCCTCAAGATTTATCTAATGATCTTATTTTTTGTTCTGCAGGGTGTTTTTGGGCTAGTACCTTTCTAAAATTTTCAAATCTTTTAAAATATTTTGTAGAAATTTTGATAGATCTGGCTATTAAGAGCCTTAGATCAGATCTGGGAGTGGAGTTGGACTCATACTCCTTCGATCTGATAGATTTGTAAATTATTTGTACATATTTGTTATTTACTTGTGTAGATCTGAAATTTTGTAACATAATTTTAAATTTTAACAATTGGGTTTTTGGATTTTCTCTATTTTTGTACATATTGGGTATTGGGTTTTTCTCTTTTCACTTGTGCAGGAATAGATCTAAGAAATCAGCCAAGAAAATCTTCAAATCTGAATTAGATCTAGACCCTGGAAGGCAAGATTTGGGCCTAAAGATTGTTTGTAGGAATAGTTTTGAGAAATCAGCCAAGAAAATCTTTAGATTTGAGTTGATTCTAGACCTTGGAGGGCAAGATTTGGGCTTAAAGATTGTTTGTAGGAATAGATCTAGGAAATCAGCCAAGTAAATCTTCAGATCTGAGATTTTTTCAAGCAGATTTCGGGGTTTTGAGACAGATCTAGGCCTTGGAGGGCAATATCTTGTTCCAAATATTTTTGCAGGGCCAACCATTAAAGATTTCGCAATAAATCTGAAGATCTGAAGCAAAATAATTTTTTTCAGAATAAGGGTTTCAAGTTTTGGGGCTCCTAAGCCTAGATCTGCCTTCTCCTAGCCCAACACTAGTTCTATTAGGCCTAGTGCTAGCTCTCATTGGCCCTACATTCCCATTGCTCCATTTCTGATTTGAATATTTGATTTCTAAAGCTAATCATTGGTGGGTTTTTTGTAGAAAATTTGGTAAAAATTTGTGTTTCAGGTATCAAATTTTTTTTGGCGACTTGGGCAAGTGATCTTCAAGCCCTAGGGCCTAAGGGTTTGATCTCTAAACCATCTTTTTCCTCACTGTTTGCTACAACAGTCATATACCTTTCTAATAGTGGTGAAAAACACATCTAAGTGGTTTGAAATTAACTAAAAAAATTGCTAAATACATTAATAACTAATTTATGTTTGATGTGTATCAAAATTTTGGCCTAGATCTACATTTTGGGTGACTGTTATCTTTGAATAATTCTGTTTCCAAAGTCTGAAATATAATAGTCGCAAAATTTCATGTGGGTTAGCCTAAAATCAATTCCTAAGTTGTTTAATACATTAAGGAATTAATTTCTTGAATTGGTCATTCATCATTAGGCTTATTTCATGTTTTAATTGCTGGCAGTAATAAGTATATCAGATCTGATATAATTTTGGAAATCACATCATAACAGGCTGAAAATTTTTGATAATTCATGTGGGCAAGTTTGGAAATTTTTCGGAAAATTTTTGGCATAAAGATATCATTGATAGCTTACTGTTTTCATTGTCATATTGCCGCTGTCATAAAGTTTTTCTTACTGCTGTCCTAAAAACTAATTTTCTGAAAATTAAGTACTCTGTCATGGAATTGTGATAAAATGCATATCTTCTATTTCATAGACTGAGCATCTTTTGAGCATCTGTTGACATTGATTGCAAAGAAGTTTTTGTTCTCTTTGAGCTATAATTGTATAAAAAAAGATTTGAAATAAGCTTGTGGTTTAATTGTAATTTTTTTAGGGATTTATTTTTAAGTTTTCATCCAATAAAGCGAACATTTTATTTTGGTGATTAAGGGCTTTTGCGAAACAAGTGTTTCTAATTCTCGGGTCTAGCTTCTTCTCATCATCTGGTGCATTTGCATATAAGTTAGTTTTGCATAAATAAAATTTACTTCCAAGTATAAGCTTGGTTGATAGAGAGATAGCTATCCATCCATCTTTGCTTGAGAAGGTTGCTTTTAATAGTACTTAAAACAGTGACTTTGCAGTCATCAGAGCCACAACTCTCTGCAGCGCTGGAGGCACTGGGTATGTTAGATTTTCAGGAGACGTATCGTTAATCACACCATAGTGTGCTTCACCTTACCTTCTTTCTGACAATTACTACGTAGTCAGGGTGAATATAGAAATGATCGAAGGGTTAAAATTCAATCAGACATTTAACTAAAATTAACCAAGATTCTTGTATCTCACATCAGTTTTAGGATCTGCATTTCATATAAGATAGTCATTCATCTAAGCAGCAATTGCTAATCAATTACTTGGTCTTAATTTCATTAGCAAGATCGTTGACTCCATAAGGCACTAGTATCAATCATTTAAAATCTAATCAAATCATATAAGTCTTGCTAAATCTTAATCAAGTACTTGATCGCTTCACTGTGTCTCCTGAACTGGTTGGTTTCCAACTAGTTTTTCTTCATTCCATTTTTCCATAGGGTCTAACCCCCTTAGCCTGTTGTAGGGAGACAACCTAAATGGAGAGATTGGGGATCAGGGTGAGAGCCCCCGATCTGAATCATTGTCGTGGTGCCTAGACATTCTGTGCAACAACATGTCTGTTTGAGAATGCTTTTCTTTCCACCTCCACATGGCTTGGTGATAAGGAATCTTCAATGATCTCAAGTCTTGAGTTGTGATCGCAAACTGGTGTCCCTTTGATCTCTCTCGGTTAATCAACTTGCATACCCAGCTACAAAGATGTCTTTCAGCGTGTTCTCCTTCATCCTCTTCTCCATCATCTCACCATGATATGATAAGGTACCTGTATTTGCAATTCACTCATGACGAGACGACATCAGTCTTAAAACCCCTAGTTTAAGATCGTGCACATTGATCCATTGGCTGAGTCGGAACTAGGTGATAAGCTGGCAGAGGGGCTCAGTGACTGCGCAGTTACACAGTTTAAGCAGTTGCAGGAAGCGTCCCCCCCCCCAAGGATCTGGAGGCAGATCCACGTCTCGTATGGATCTGCCACGGATCCTTCTGCGGAACCGCAAATAGGAAAATCAGATCAGCAGTTTCGCCTTTTTTTGGTGATTCCTGGAAAATTGGATCCGTGGGGGCCCGATCCGCAGGTCTGGAAAGGATTGGGTGCAGATCTGTGGAGGTTTGGCCGTGTATCCATCGCGGATGGCAAGCGAATCCGAGAGAAGGTGGACGGTTCACACGGTTCCGCGGGGCTTTTTTTGTTGTTGGAAATTTCGAACTGTTATGTGAGGAACTAAAATTTTCGAATACTCCCAAAGTGCCCCTTGATGCTCCCTAGACGCTTCCTAGATGCTCCCTAATGGTAATATTAAACTCTTGAAGTAAAAGTGACATTCTCCTTTATCTTTCATTTCCATCCTTTTACTTAAATTTTTAGCATTACCATGAAATGACTCGGGATGTTTGAGAGTGGTTCCAACCTCATTAGACTTCATATGGAGAAAATATAATTTCATATCCCATTCAAAATTCAGTAGACATAACAGTTTTTAGGATCAATGAGATTGTGGCATTTCATTGGATTACATCATGTATGAGGGCATGTGATTGGCATTTAATCAAGAGCACCAAGCCTTATATGTACCCCAGTGCTGGTGTTATTGATTGTTGAACTCCTTTGTCACGGCCTTAGCAATTATGTACCCTTCACTCAAGTCAAAATCATTGATCAAGCATGTTAAGCTTTCTCTACCATATTATAAGAGGCTTAGATTAAGCTGTTTGATCAAAGTTAGGCAATGTTGACTAAAATCCTTATAGAATTGAAGTAGAGGCAAAGGCTAGACAAGAGAAGAGTAATCTAGATTGTAGATGGTTGATGCTGGAATAATTAATCTTTGATGTACAATGGATGCCATATTTATCTTGATTTATGTAAAAATATGCATGTTTTCATGTCTTCTACAACTAATTTGGTATTTTGGATGTTTATTTTAATATAAATGCAAAAAAAATATAATATATATAATATATATATATATCAATATATATATATATTAGATAGTAGACGCTTCACTTCTTAGATTTTTGGGAAATAACGCTTCTGTGTCCCCGCTTCCTGCAACATTGGTTAGGGGTGAAACTTGAGCCTTGAGACTGCGCAATGCGTAGTCCAGGCTGGGCCGAGGAAGAAAACTGTGCAATTATGGAGGTTAATGTGACAGGTTGAGGGGATGAGCATTGGATCAACACATTGTGCAGTTTCGGGAGACAAAGGAGGCTGGGCCATTGTGTAGCTTAGGGGCTCAAGGGATGAGCTTGAGGCTTGAGATTGCGCAATGCGCAGTTGAGGCCTGGTTGGGCAGATGGATTGCGCAATTCTAGGAGCCAAGGTTAGGACTTGAGCACTAAAGCTGCGTAGTGCAGTAGTCCTAGCAGGCTAGAACTACGCATTGCACAACGTCAAGAGGCATGGTCACAACTAGAGGTCCGAGATTGCGTAATGCGCAATTCAGGGAGGCCAGGTGAAGCTAGGTTGCTTGGTCAGGAAGCTTTTCAGAAAATGGATAAGTGCGGGATCGGTGAAGTTGATGTGAACAGTGATAAGACTTCGACTGTAATCACACACTTAGAATACTTGACGAAACAACATAGAACATCTAGGACACATGAACAATGCAGTTCCCTTGGTGTGACAACTTTACGACAACTTATGACAAGTGCGACACTAAAGATACACTTTGCGACAACCATGACGACACTTGTGTGATAGTGCTTAAAACTTTGGAAATGAGTGCGAAAGATGTTTACATGGTTAGATTAACTCATTTACACAAAGGTAGCCCCTTGAAACCACCAGAACAGGCTTAAACACATTGTGTGGCAACTAACATGTGAAAAGATGATATTTTGCCTATTTTGCAAAAGGGACCAAAACACCCCAAGGAAACACATGGGATGAGTTTCAATGTTTGCGACGACAATGTACAAGGCCAAGGAAGGCTACGAAATTGAGCGTAGGCCAAAATTTTGGAGAGTGTTGTAGCCGCGACAATATACCCTCAATGATGAGGAAGCTCATTGCCCAATAGGGTTGGGACATGCAAGGGTTCCTTTAATGATGTAGGAGCAATATGTTGCTCAGGAACTAGGTGATGGCCATGATGGGTGAGGTGAAGCTCATGTTAGGGTTTTTCCCACGTGCTAATGTGTATGTCTCGGTCATCTTTTGCATTTTAATATTCTTGTCTTTATTTTGCTTCTGGCCATTATATGCTTTTTCTTTTTCTTTTAGCTGTATCAATCTCCCAGGGCCAAGTTTTGGGCCCTACCCAGGTATGTGGATGTATGGGTGCCAAATCCTAAAGAACTAATGGTTAGTTGAACTAGAAGAATCTCTCTCTACTGGCTAGGAGGTGGCTTCAATCTCTCTAATGGAGGTTGCTCGACTTTCTCCTTTACTCCTTTATTCTCTCTAATGGCTAGGAGGTGGCTAGCCTGCAGAAGAGTCATCTGAAGTTGCAGGCTGTCATCTAGCTCCATTCTTTGGGCCACCTACTATTGTGATTCTTGAATGGTTTTGATTCGTAACTCTATTTTTTTCGATCATAACAATATATTTATATTTTTTTTTATAATTGCCATTTCCCTGCCATATATGGATTTTGAATTTGTCCTTTACTGTCTCTAATGGCTAGGAGGTGGCTTGACTTTCTCCTTTACTCCCTTGATTTGCTTGAATATGGTTTGATTTTGTTGAAATAAGGATATATTTACTTTGAAGTTTGCAATAGCTAGAAAATTGTCCACTTGCCAACCTTTTGGTTCAAGATGCCTCAACATTCCATTTTGACCCTCCAATGGCTACTTCCTTTGACTTCAAACAATTAGTACAATTCGACTTCACCACCTATTGCTTGGTTCTCTAATTCCTTGATGCATTTGACACTTTTGCCACTTGGGTATGTTGGTATTTGCCTTGATTTCATTTGGGTCTAGCCTAATTTGCCCAAATACTACTCTGTGTTGCCACATCATCCCTATCAATGCAATGTCATCATGCTCAATTGTCAGATCTCTAACATTGTTGGGAATTTGGAGAAACTGAGACATGGGTTTCGTAACTTGTTCATGTCTTCTATAGACCAACTTTGATGCAATACATGTAGAAAACTGTCCAATGTTGCCCTTATTTTGCCACCTGGAAACTTGTTGTACATGTTGACCAACTTTGACCACTTGTAACTTCATCATTCCTTCATTGTTTAGAAAAATTTCAACGTGGCACGTCATCCCCTCATCAATCTAAGCATTTTGGGACCAAGTTGACTTTTTGACTTCCAAGAGCACTTGCATTGGGAAGTGTGAACTTTCTCGGGAAATGTGAAATGTTGATTTTGTGACACTGCGATGTTGAGAACTATCTGAGGAACACTGCACCAATGCCAAGGACACAGAGAGACTAGATGACACAACTAATCATGAAGTAAGACATAGGTGCACCCTGAAGCGGGTTGCATTGGCCCATACATCGATGATCACCCCTACATAAGAAGGCTCCTCTAAAACCACGAGTCCTCTCAAGATCCATCTAGAATTTCCCGATCCTATACAAGACAAAGAGACCATGTACAGCCCAAAAGGACAGGCCATGGCTGACCATTGCAAGGTTTAGGACACCTAATGCAATGACTCACATGGTTGTTACAAGGTTTTTGATTTTTCACTTGTGACCTTGGGCACTTTGAAATTGTATGTGTACCCCTACTGACAGTAGGGGTAATATGATCTACCAGATTTTTGACAGGTCAGAATGCATATATGGCAGGGAAATGTTAATTATAAAAAAATAAAAAAAATATTGTTATGATTGAAAAAAATAGAGTTAAGAATAAAAAACATTCGGGAATCACAATAGTAGAACCATAAGCTATAACCAACAAAGAGAGTTCTCATGCATATTACTATTAGCCACCATGTACCATATATGCTAATTATAAGATATAACCATCGTTGATAATTGATAACCTTGAAGATCATTTCAACATAAGCATGAAGCAGGTCATAACAGCGTTTTTGTGAGCCACATCTACATGTCCTTAGCAGCAGTGAATAAATTGGTTTTCGTGAATGCTACGGCAGCACTAAATAACAGTGTGGGAGAAGTGAGCATCAACGTAGCACATATGGATAGATCAGACCTTGACCATAATGATAGACAAAACCTTGACAGCAGACCTTGAGATCTGACCTTGCTAATTCAGACTTTGAGAGCAGATCTTTACACAAGGATGGATCAGCCCTTGATTGGGATTGGCGTTTAGGGTTTACTCTTTTTTTTTTTGTAACTAGTGAATCGGCAACTGGGACAGTCTCATACTCGTGTGAAATATGGTCAATTCCTTCTGCTACCACTATAGCCATTAGGTGTGCCACGCTGCCCCAAATGTGGACACAGGTTAATTGGGGGGGTAGAACGAAGAACTTCACAATATTTTACATAACACTTTACATAACATGCTTTGCCAAGTGAGCTACATCCCTAGTGGCCTAGGGTTTAAGCCTTTAGGCATTTATGGTTATGGGATTTTTTTCATTTAAAAAATGATATTTTGGGGACTCCTGAGTTAGGAAAGCACTGGAATTTTTGGGATGTGTTTCAAAATTACAGGATCTGTTTCATTTTCTATGGGATTCATTTCACGGACTTAGGATTTGTTTCATTCTCCAAGCGATCGGCTTCCATGACGGATCATGGACAGATCCAGGTGGATCCTACAAATAAAGGTGGTGGATTTGTTAATGCAGTCTATAGTGTCTTTCAAACTTAGTATATATGAGCTGATACTATCATCAAATAAGGTAAGGTGAGAAAAACACTGAAGTTTTTGGGATCTGTTTTAAAATTTCAGGATCTGTTTCATTTTCCATGGGATTCATTTCATGGGCTTAGTATTTGTTTCATTCTCCCATGTATCTGCTTTCATGATGGATCAGATCCTGGTGAATACGTGGATCCTGCAAACAGGGGTGGTGGATTCGGTAACTGAGATTATTGCATCTTTCAAATTTAGTACATATGAGCTGATACAATCATCAAATAAGGTAAAGTGAGAAGAGATGGGAATAAACTAGAGTATATCACTGTCTCTAAGTGTCTCTATGGAGTATTTTGGGGCCAGCTTGACATTTTCTCCTCTTTGGGAAAAGATCATAACGGATCCTGCTGAATACTTGGATCCTACAAACAGGGGTGGTGGATTTGGTAACTGAGTTTATTGCATCTTTCAAATTTAGTACATATGAGCTGATACGATCATCAAATAAGGTAAGGTGAGAAGAGATGGGAATAAACTAGAGTATATCACTGTCTCTAAGTGTCCCTATGGAGTAATTTGGGGCCAGCTTGACATTGTCTCCTCTTGGGAAAAGATCCCACCATGTCGAGCTGTGAATCCACATGGAGGCACAGGATGGCTATAAATGTACTAATTCTGGACATTTTTAAGGGATTAATATATTTTGGTACTTAATTGATATTCTCATTATATTATGAAGTATACAACTGATGGCTCATGGTCTGAATTTTTGTCCCAAGCAAAACTTGGCTATTAACCTGGATGTTTCATGGATTTACTAAGTATTTTCAGTTAAATTATTTTGACTTGTTTAGTTGATTTTCTGTCTTTTAGATTGGTCTGAAAGCTTACTGTGTTAGACTTATGAAGTTTTGTTGACGTCAGTTAATAGTTACATATATGATTCATGTTACCATACATTAAGATGTGCAAAGTTGCAAACCACTCTACTCTCACTGGCACAGCTAAACCTACCAAGCAGCTACTGAACCATGGCTTGGATAACTAACCTGGTCTTATTTAATGATCAAAGCCACTAATTCTGGATACTCTAAAGTGATTAATATATACTCGTAGGCTTGAATGGGCCTAATGGTTAGGAGCATGTGTTTCTTCCTAAGAGGTCACAATTTTAAACCCAGAGAGGGGTAGAGTATGGACACCTCCATAGACTTTAGTCGTAAATTCACTTTGTAGAGGCGGGTCCCTAATCTGACAAACAAGGGGGTCTCATACACCAATTTGGTGTCTGGCTCGGCTGCGACCTTAAAATTAGATTATTATTATTATTATTATACAACTAATAGCTTATGGTCTGAAATGTTCTGCCAAGCAAACTCAGCTATTAACCTGGATGTTACATGGATTGACTAAGTATGTGCCATTAATTTTTTTGACTTGTTTAGTTAATTTTCTTTCCCTTAGTCTGGTCTTAGAACTCAGTGTGTTAGACTTCAGAAGTTCTGTTGATGTGAGTTCATGGGTATACATACGATTCGTGTTCTCATACATTATGATATGCAGTTCACTGATGGTCTTGTCTAATAATTGAAGATTGGGAGTCTTTATTTTACTTACATCTTTAAGAGGGGATAATTGTGTATCACTGACATGGTTATATTTTTAGCTATCCAAATTGGGATTTCTTAATTGAATAGTCTTTTTCAGTTAGTGTAGGTGATTGTATTTAACTGTTTTGAATTTTTCATTAATGACATGGCATACTTATATGTGGTGCAGGCCATTGGACATTTTTTTTTGTCTGCAGAAATTGTGTGCACATCCTTCAGTCTACAATTGACCGGCGAAATGGAATTTCGGTCTCTGAAAATAATCCTCGGTTTTTCCATTGGTGTTACCGTTGGAGTGGTACTAGTGGCTTGTGCCCTCCTTTGCATTAGATTTCGCAGAAAACGTTCTAAAGTTCAACGTAGCAATGGTATTATTGGCATCGATAATGTACTTTCAGATTCTGTAATTGATCATGAAGCAGCACATTCATCTAGACAAAATGGCCATTCATCTTGGTGGAGAATGCACGAGAAGAATTTTGTTCCTTCTTCATCTGGCATTCCAAGATATTCATACAAGTATGCATTTCGTGTGATATCTCTAGTTTGTATATTGATCTATTTTGGTCCCTGAGTTGCACTGTTACATGCAGGTTATATTTGAAGGTACTTTTTTAGGTTTTTTGCTTTTGTTTACACTAAATGTTTGGCAATATTTTTGTAAAAATCCTCAAATTTCTAAGTTTTTTATTTAATTCTTAGATTTTTTTGTTATTTTCAGGTAAAATAATTGTCTTATAGAAATTTGGGCTAATATTAGTTTTGAATTGGCAAATAATTTTTGGAAAAGAATGGAAAAGTTAACCAAATGCTAGAATATGACTCCTAAATTTTTTCCCACAACCTCTGTACTGGAGTACTTAGTGTTTGGGGGATTAGTACTACTTACTATGTAACTCCATGCAACACACCCTTGTACTCCCATATCCATGCAACCTGGCTGCGAACATGTTTTTAGATACAAAGGAATGAAGAGCACAGCCAAGGCCAAGCCAGGAGTTGATTAACATCCAGTTCGTGCATGCAAATCCTCAACTATGAAGATACCAAATCAAATATGTGTATAATGAGTTTTTCTTTTCCAGGCTTCAACATTGAACAAAGTATGGAGCTGAAAATTTTCCTTGGAGTACAGCATTTTTGGCAGCAGACATGCTGCCAAAAATGTTCCAAAAATAGTTCAAAAGATGGAATTTAAGTTTGCCTTTTTTATATACTTTCTAACTTGAGATTTCACTTCATGGTCTTCACCTTCCTCCAACTCTATCTGTTGTTGAGCACAGGATTTTGTTTTCATTCTATTTGTTATTCTTTACTGTTTGTAAGGCATGCATATCCTGTGTTTGAACTTTAATTTTAGTTAACATACACACAGGGTGTTGCTATATGTGTTATATTTTGTACTAGTTGATTCCAAAAGGGAAAGATATGGGTGCTGCTGCCTGCCTTGTTCAAATGTTTCGTCGATTTGTATATCAAGAGTTTTTTTGTAAATGGCTTTTACTACCTGAGGTATAGGTTCGTTGCTGAATGAAGACTCCCGATGCTGTTTGAATTCTGTGTTCATCTGTTGTGACAACTATTATCAATGCTTTTTCAGTTACAATGAGAACTTTGGCTTCTGGTTGACAATGTTTATTGTTCTAAATGCATCGTGATACATAATTTTAAAGATTAAATTGTGTTGCTGATACATGAGATGTGAAGAAATGGAACTGCACAGAACAACAGGAAGCTTACATGTTAAGCTTTTATCTATTAGTGAATACCCTTACTCATCATTGGGAAAACTGTTTCAGGGATCTCCAGAAAGCTACACATAATTTTACAACAGTTATAGGGCAGGGTGCTTTTGGCCCCGTTTATAAAGCTATGATGCCAACTGGTGAAACAGTAGCTGTGAAAGTACTTGCAACAAATTCCTCACAGGGAGAGAGGGAGTTCCAAACAGAGGTAAGTGTTTTCTGTCAATTCAATAATTTGCATCAAAGTATAATCAATTCATTTGGTTTCTCCTAGGTATTGTTATGTCTGGATGTGTATGTGCATATGGATATCTCTATATATATATTTATTTGTAGATACTCATAAACCCCTTGTTATTAACGATTTTATTCTTGTAATATGATAGTAGTTTGAAGTTTGAACTTCATTGTGGTTGATTGTTCAATATTATTAAGTTATAAGTTAACTACCTCAACTAAGAGATCTGCTGTGTCTGGGAAAAGGAAGGATAAGAACTTGATATCATTATGGTTACATGGGGCAGAATATATGCAAGGGAAGTGAAGGAAACAATTACTTGAGAGGTGGTGTTACCACCCAAACTAGCAGGGTTTGCCAAAGCCCTTGAAGGTCCTTGCAAACCACTAAGATGGCACATGCAGAACAAGTGCTCCCTGTCACCTCAGAAGGATTCCCCACTCTTTAAGCTCAAATCCTCCTATAAAGCTTATGGGAGAATTCTTTGTGTGAAGTGCTTCACTCAACAATCAGAGGACTAGTGCTTTGTGTGGGGTCTTAGGTGAAGCGAGGAGTTAATTGTTGCTATTGTACTGATTTGGAAATGTAAATTATGCAGGAAATAAATGCAGAATAACAATATGATTCACTCAAAATTGAAGATAATCACATGTAAATAGCCCAAAAGAGTGAAAATTTAATATATTTACCAAATTTATAAGTTATTTTTGATATAAGCCTTTCATAAGAAGGTTTTATATGTAGTTTTGCTTGCTGCCTTTTCACTGCAAATCTATAATCTACAGAAAAACGTAGTAAAACAGTAGCAAGCTTCCCTTTACAGAGCCACCCAATAATTCCAAGACACTCTAGATTGATAATCTAGGGGTGGGGAAGCTAGGACAACAATATTAAATCACTTTAGGTCTTTTTTAAGCTTCAGATCTGCAACAACTCTGTTACAGAGGTTTTTGGATCAAATCCCACTGGGTAAAAGGTCAGAAATAATTTCCAGCCTATAGATATGACTTTTAATTGCTGGAATATGTTTAAATCAGTGTTGCACTTATTAGAATAATATTGAAATTATCACGATAATATTGCCAAAACCAACCTCGGCGATAATATCAGCAGTGATTATTGCGATAATTTGCCCTTTTGAAATTATCATGATAATTTAGGTAATTATCATGATAATTTCGAAATGATCGCCTTGTCTTTGTCAATTTCAACTTGTTACCAATTTTTTTTTTTCTTTTAACCCTAATTTTTTAAAAGTGAGTTAGTGGATTGAGCTATGAGGATTCTCTTATTATTTCCATCAAGCAAACAAGGGCAAATATATTGTTTTCATTTCCCGTGATTCATTTCATGAGATACATAACCGAGTAGTTAATGGTAATATTAAATTCTTTGTTGATTTGGGGTAGCATTGTGTTAAAATTGGCAACTAGGGCCAAACTCCATGTGGTCATCTTATTAATGGACGCTGATATTATTCTTGGATCCCTCTCATCGAGAGGTGTAGGATTGATCTAAAGATCATTCGATTCCGATAAGTATTCATGGAGATATGAATTTATTTGTGTTATGGAACAATTCGTCAAGGTCCGCTAGCAACCAAATAAACCCCACTTGTGCTCAACGTTTTAGAAAAAACAGAGGTGGCCTTCAAGTCATTTCAACACACTTGGGACCTCTTCCTCTCTACTTGTCTTTGGGTTTTAGTAGGAGGAGAGATCCTAAGGGATAACGCTGCCCTAATCTAGAGGGTAGAAGCCAGAACTGCCAGGAACTGCCGGAACTGCCGGGAACTGCCGGGAATTGCCGGGAATAGGCAGAATTGCCGGCACTGCCGGGAATAGGAAGAATTGCTGGAATTTCTGGGAATAGGCGGAATTTCCGGAATTGTCGAGAATCGCTGGAACTGTTGGGAATAGTCGGAACTGTCGGAATAGCCGAGAAAGCTGATGTAGAGGGCAGAAGCCGGAACTGCAGGGAAAATCCAGAACTGCCGAAACTGCCGGGAACAACGGAAATTGCTGAAACTGCCGGGAACAGCCGAAATTGCCAAAACTGCTCGAACAACCAGAGCATCTGTGTTCGAAGGAGAGCAACATGCAAGGGACAACTAACTAACATTGGGACAGTTATATGGTACTTAGCAGCAAATACACCAAGCTTGCAATGTTACAGCTAGCATGCAAGGGACAATTAGCATGCAACAACAAGCATGCCAAGGACAACAAGCATGCTAGGGACAACAAGCAAGCAAGATGCAGCCAACACATAGGTCAGTGTGGCAACATGGTGCAACAATGGCACATAATGCAGTACAGTGATGGGTATAGTCATGATTAATGAAGCATGATGAGATGCAACATGGTGATGATGGGTGCAACATGGTGCAGCACGGTGAGGTGCAGCATGATGACGAAATGTAGCACAACGACAGGTGAAGGAGTCACCTTGGAAAATTAGTTGAAGCAACATGTCTTCAATTGATCTCATGTATCATCTTCTTAAAGATGATCTATGCTCTTATCTAGATAAGTCAAAGTGTTGACTTCTGTTATAAACGTACTATCTCGCTCTCTCTTCTGAACTATTGAAGAACATATAAAAAGAATTGATCAAGGGTTTCCCCACATTGGGGTTTATCCCTGGCTAGCGCCACATCTTGTGTCCTCTTGTCTTGGCTTGTCTTTTGCGATTTATGTTTATGTTCTATCTGCAGTTTACTTTATCTGATGTGATTGCTAATCTGGAAAAGATATTGAGCTATGTAAAAATGAAATAAATTGCTCTAAGAATAGAACACAACCCAAAATTAACACATCGGATGTACTCTAGCCACAAAATTTGGTGGAGAGGTTGGGGCACATGAGATCTCCAATACCCAGAAAGGGTTTGGGCAGATTCTAAACAGATAAGGAGATATTAAAATAATTAATATTTTTAATGGACTCCCTAAGCCTAAACTTAGGGAAAATAAAATATTAATGTGTATTAATAGGAATCTGTGTAAGACATGGATCAAGCCAGATCTAATCTTAGCTGTTGATTAGGGACTTAATCTCAATTTTTGATATGTCAACAGGAAAAGTATAAGAGGCTTGAGGGTCACTTGGAGAATACACTAGAGTGATCAGTCATTCTATTCTCTAGAGCGGGGTTTGCTAAGAGAGATAGAATTAGTGATCGGGAGTTGTAGTTGAGGGGCATTGAGTACAAAGAGGCAGGGAGGCAAAAATAGTGCCAGGAGAGCAGTGCAGAAGCTGGGCCACACAGGGGCAACTGAGCGCTGCACAGAGCCTCAAAGAGGCCAACGTTGCTGGCACAGATGGCCAGAGGGCTAACGCAGGGCCTCCTAAGGCTGACGTAGACCCATCTGGGGTGACGCAGGGCCAACACTGGGCAAAGAGGGGTTGACGTAGTCTAGAGAAGGCTGACACTGGGGTTTCTGGGGCAGATTGGTGCTGAGGAGCTGCTGAAAGGATTATCCGAGGTTTCAGCCAGGAGATTTGTCTCAAACTGAGAGGTATTACTACCAAGGAAATTCTCTGTTGGGTAGGCCAGTTTTGGCACCCAGATTGTACTCTAATATTGCTTAATAAGAAAACTCTCAAATAACTGCACCAGTTTTCCCACATTGGGTTCTTCCGGGGATATTGGTCCAAAAATAATGGTGTCATATGGTGTGATTGTTTCTGTTTCCTTAATATGTTGAGTATGCACTAGTGTTTATTTTTCAATATTTACATTGTAAATAACTTGTTAAGTAAAATAACAAGTAGGTAGGAATAAATCAGATAAAGTGCATGGAGGGTTTCTAAATAAGTAAATTTAGAAGTTCCAACATGGTATTAGAGCGTGATTGCATATCACAGGAGGACTAAAAACATCAACAGAGCAGAGCAATAGCATAGAAAACAGTTGTCTCGAGGTGACAAAAGCTATTTCTAACAAAGCAGCAACAAGCAAGGGTGACGCAGTGCCTGGGTCATCAAGGGTGAGTCGGGAAGAGGCAACGCAGAAGCTAAGTAAGGCAAAAGGAGCCTCACGCAGAGCCACATAGAAGCTGGGAGGGCTGACGCAGTTGGTTGAGGAGGCCAGATTGTTGGTGCCCGGATTGCGCAGAGCCTAGGAGCTCTCACCTTTAGGTTGATGGGGTTTAGAAGGCTGTGGGAATATTGCAGAGTGGAGCTGGTGAGGTACTGTAGTGAGAATAGTACCTGATAGAACAAGTCTAAGAGGAGGGAGTTGTTGTCGAGGGTTTCTAGCCGAGGAACCCGAATCAGTGGTGCGGTTGCACAAAGATGATCAGAGTAGGGGCCATCTCGACAGCGGCAGAAGGATTTCTAAGAGGGAAATTAGGACTCAGAGGGAGTCTAGAAGAGAACTTCCAGACGGGAAGTAGAGACTTCGAGGAGTTGAACAGAGAACTTCCAGGAGTGAAGTAGAAGAGCATCATGGCACTACATGGAGTAAGAGACCAGGATAGACTAGACAAAGCGTCGAACTTCACAGACTGGAAGGCTAGAATCTTATCCGTACTTGACAGAAATCGTGTCAAGAACTTCGCCTTGAGAGTAATAGCTATCCCAGTCGACCCTAATGACAACAACAAGTACGAGGAGGCAATGGCGAGGGCCAAGAGCATCATCCTTGACGGGGTCAAGGATCATGTAGTACCACACATTGCCAAGAAGTAAACGACATAAGAGATGTGGGAGGCTCTCAAGAAATTGTACCAGCATACTTCTGTGCAGAGAAGAATGCTACTTGAGAATCAGTTGAGGTCGTATCAGATGAAGAAGGGAGAACCGATTGACACCTTCCTTGGAGGACTGAATGAGATACAAGATCAGTTGACTGCTATAGGGGCCACGCTGGATCAGGAGTTGATGGTGAGGACAACCCTGAATGCTGTCTCAGAAGATTGGGAGGTATTTGTCCAGAGTATGCTAGGCAGAGGGACTCTCCCACCTTGGGACGAGACATGGGCGACTCTTTGCCAGGAAGAGATAAGACGACAGCCGAAGACGGGTAGTAGCAGCAAGGCGATCAAAATCAAACAGGAGGAGGAAGATGTTGCCTTAACATCTGAGGAAAAGCAGGAAAAGCGGAAGAAGAAGGACCTCTCCAAGATCAATTGCTTCCACTATGGAGCTAGGTCATTATGCGACCCAGTGTCTAAGGAAGAAGAGTAAGGGAGAGTCTTCCGAGACTAAGGCAGCGCCAGGACGGGAAAAGAAGAAAGTTTTGACAGATGATGACTGTGCCATGAGTGCACACACACCACTTGAGCGGAAGTAGGGAGACATTGAGCTGTAGTCAGGCGGGCTACAGGCGATGAGGGGCAAGATCCTTGAGGTACCCAACCTCTTGGATTAGACCTTGCTACGGGAGTCCCGAAGAGGAGTAGCAGGACTAGCTGAGTCGGGTAGAAACGGATGCAGATGGAGCGGCAGAGAGAGCTACAGTGGAGGAGTCCCAGACAACGCGAGGCTAGCAAGCTGCAGCAATGCGAGAGGCATAGGAGTGTTGCACCAGTGCAAGATGGCACAGAGAGGTGTGCAACAGTGCGAGGTGAAGGGAGTTGTTGCAACAGTGCAGAGGTCAAAGAGGGAGCACTTGTCAGCGGCAGAGGGAGCTTCAACATCAGTGGGTGTCCCTAGCCCAATAGAGAGGTCAGTTGGGAGATTAATTACTTACTTCTCAGTGACTGAGTTGCAGTGTAGTAGTAGAAAACACGATGCAACTTGATGAGAGGAGGTGCAGTGCGGATGTAGTGCTGGGAGAAAGGACCAACAACAACACAGATGCAGAGGGAGTTGTCGTATAGATGCAACAGTGGCAATGGCAGAACCATGGGCAACAGTACAGGATGCAGCAGTGCAGAGGATGTTGGGCATGAAGGCCTAGCATCAACGCAAGTACTGATGCCGGATGATCAAAGTAATACTCAGTGAGGAGTATTGCTAGAGCACAATTCTCGCTAAGAGGGAGTATTGCTAGAACATACCATAATTTAACATGGTATCAGAGCTGAGGTGAAGACAATGCCCAAGTAAGAGTGAAAGAGCAATCACCGACAACAGTTGGGACAAGACAAAAGGATCAATGGGTTCAAATTCACTGAGGGTGAAGTGGAAGCAGAGAATATTATTAGAATGGTGCAGCGGAAGTTTCTGATGGCCTACTTAAAGATCACTTCATTGGGAAGTTCAGATCTAAGGGTGTAGGGAATGTTACCCCTCAATTGAATGAAGGTAACTCGATTCATTTACAGAATCTATTTTATGTACTTGATCGCAAGAAGAACTTGGTGTCCATTTCAGCAATGGAAGTCAAAGGTTACAAGGTGGCACTCATTGATGGAAAGGTACGTGTTTGAAAATAGATTTTTTCAAAGATTTTTTTGAGTTCAGGGTTGTATCGAGTTGCAGGGAGTCCACTGGGGACCATGTCCATTGACACAACACCGAAGGTCTGTGAGTCAGATAGTGACAGGGATGCCTGAATTCAAAAAGAGCATGAAGGTACATGTCTGAGATGTATCGAAGGAAAATCTTACAAGGGGACCATTCTCCTCATGTAGCAGGGCCACAGGTTTGGAACAACCCGTGGAGTTTGAGATTCATGAACGAGAATCTAATGTATACAGGTGGAAGAAAGCCCTCTATGGCTTGAAGCAAAACACCCCAGGCGAGTATGAGAGGATTGATAGCTATTTGATGAAGATGAGATTCACTAGGAGTGAAACTGATCCAAATCATTACCCGAAGGTTGTGGATGATAGGCCTCTCATACTGGCACCTCATAAGGATGACCTATTTCTGATAGGTGCAGACCCTCTCATTTGCAGAAGTAAGAGGGAGTTGGATTCCGAATGTGGAATGATAAACTGCAAGCCTGTGACTACCTCAAGGATATTAACTTTCAGAAGTTATATGGTAGTAATGTCGTACCAGATTTGGGAAATGCCTTTGAGTTTTATAAACTCAATCACGTTGATGTTCTTGGTGAACTCCGGACATATGTTTTGCAGTTAGCATGGTGAGCTCATATTTGGTTGAGCCTCATTGGATTGGTGCCAAGAATCCTCTGAGATATCTTCGGGGCACAATCTCTCATGGATTGAGATACACTACCGGAAATATGAAAACTACATGATTATTCGAATGCTGACTGGGTAAGCAGTGTGGAGGATCACTAGAGCATTTCTCAGTGATGGTTCTCTTTGGATTCTGCTTCGATATCATGGATGAGTAGGAAGCAGAAATCGATAGTTATAAGTACTGCCAAGATCGGATACATAACTACGAGTATGACCTCGTATGAAGTGTCTTGGTTGTGGAAACTCTTTAGTGAGTACACATGATGAATACACTGTGATTATTTGTGACAACCAGAGGTGGGATTCGATTATTGAGGAATCCCGTATTTAAAGATTGCTCCAGCTGATAGACATCAGATACTGCCTTATCTGGGATATGGTAAGTTGATGAGCACGGAGGCTCTATCGCACTGAGATGATGTACAGGTCAGAGCCCTAGGGAAAGATCAAATTTGTGATTTTCCTGAACGACTTGGAGTCGTCGAGAGACCCTTGTAAAAGGGTCTTGCATGTTGCATACATTGAGCTCTGGGAGCTCTGGTGGCTTGCGGTTCTTACTGGAGCAACATATGACCACAGGGTGACTCACCCTCCCCTGGTGGTGTGCATTGTGAACAAGATGATTTGCTCTCTTGTGGAACAAGATGATTCGCTCTCTTGTGGGACAGGATGATTCGCTCTCCTGTGTAGCAGGATGATTAGTTCTCCTATGAGGTCTGGATGATGTGTTCTCCATGACGATTGTATAGCAGGATGATTAGTTCTCATGTGAGGTCTGGATGATGTGTTCTCCATGATGATTGTGTAGCGGGATGATTAGTTCTCCTGTGAGGACAGGATTGATTAGTTCTCTTGTTGAGGCATCCTACCCATGCAATCTGGGACTCATGGGAAGTACCTCTCATTTGATCAATGAGCAGGGAAATGAGGATAGGGACCATAGTAGTATCGATGGGCGCATCGTTGTATCTACCATACTCCTTATGCTAGGATGACCTTCATTGATTTGGGATCAATGATACTAGTCTGGGACCAGTGGTAGGAGTTGTACCCACTATGACACTGACTTTGGGTCAGTAGAGGACTAGTCTGGAACCAGTGGTACATACTCTGAGACTGACTTTGAGTCAGTAAAGTATTGGTCTGGGACCAGTGGTAGGAGTTGTACCTACTATGACATTGACTTCGGG